>JAKSZP010006000.1:0-35526 GCA_022478985.1 Massospora cicadina | reverse complement strand
GTTAATGTGGTGAACATGGTTTGGTTATTAATCAAATGGTTTTAACGTGGTCATCAGTTGACACCCCACAAACTCTTCTCTTCCTGCCTGTTACCAGTTCATATGGACAACTATGCCCCCAGCATTCTGGGTTGCTTTCTAAGTGTTTGCGCACCCTGACTGGCAGACCAGTCTCAATTTTATTGGCTGATTCTGTGACATATATAAAAAGTTTGCTTTTTATACAAGCATAGGGGTTTTTTTTGTAGGAATAGAATATTAACTCTATTCTCTAGATATCTTAATATGATAGAAAGATATCATAATCTATATAATGGATATTTTGCATACAGTGTGTGATATACTATTGCTAACATAGTTGATTTTGGTGATTGATCACTTGACTGGTATATAAGCTTCAGTTGACATTTAGCTCAATTTGGAGAGACATTGGGATAATTTCTTCCCCCAGCTTAAATTGTCAAAAACCAATGATGGGTAAAATTCTAAAAAAATCCATAATATGAGATATCTTAAATTGAATTGGATATGAACTATTTTACATGATCCAATCCAGCTTATTAGAGCAACTAACATATTTTGTGTATCTATCAGTTAGATATAATAAAATAATAGAATCAATGTCCTTTCCTGAAACGCTGCTATATGATTATCTGACACCATCTTACCCTTGTAATAGGGGATATAGGTGGGTTTAAATACAACTATAACAAAAGCTAAACAACTTTTGAAATCTGTAAGCTAACTGCATAGATGTCTATATAACTTAAATTTAGGCTAAAGTGAGCAAGTTTAAGGCTCTTTAAAAAACAAATTGTTAATAATGTTAAACCCTTTTAAATTGGTATCTAAAAGCTTTAATTCAAAAATCAATATATATAATGACGCTATATCTATCTTGAGAAATGCGGTAGTTGTTCAGAATAATAGAGTATACCTCTATGGTAAAAAATTAGCTAGTTTAGCAGATAGAATAAAAATTGGGAGCTTATCCAATAATTGTAAAAAATAGAAATTGAGCTTAAATAAAATAATTACCTAATATGATAGGATAATCCAAGGTAAAGCTAATAATTTATCTATTACTAATTTATATTACCATTACTATTATAATAGGGTAATATAAATTAAGAAACATTACCTAATAAACCATAGTAATAGAAAAATTAATAAAGGTAGAGTAATAGTACTTAATAGATTGCTACATCGATGAATCCCCCCCTTGGGTTGGGACCATCTAGTACTAAAAAATAGATTGCTAGAAAATGATAGTAAGCTCATCAATATATAAGGAGCAATAATAATTGGTGATGTTGATTTAAGTATAGTAATACTATTAATTTCAGGAGATATATACAATTTAAGTTTTTAGTGGCAGTTTACTTTTGATGTATCAAAGCTAGTATAAATGGCTATTTTAATATGAAGCCAGTGACAATTGATCAATCTACATAAAGTGCTAATTGAATAGCTAACTCAAAATGAAAGCAACAATACTGTTAGTCTAAGAGGAATAATACTACTTGACTTATCATATATCCTTTATTATTTATAGTATAAAATTGAAAGTGAGATTATAAAATTAAAAGTATTTCAGACCTTAAGCACTACCCAAAATGATCACATCATGGTAAAGATTATCCTCTGCGGTAAAAGGATAATTGAAAATCCGTCAAACTGGGTGGTATGATATTGTTAGAAGATTTTAGTATGAGGATAGCGGTATACTAATAATCCAAGTTTATAACAACCTTTAAATATTTTAATAAGAGGGTAAAAGCAATGATAGTCTGAGTATGCGATGCTATTTGACCCATTCTAAAACCTCCTAATTAGAGGTAAAGAATTGAATGGTAACTTCATATTAAATCTTAAAAAATTTTAGTAAAGTGGTGATGGGTTGAGGAGAAAAGGTTTAAATTTGAAACGAGGTCGGGAATCGTTTTAAGCTAAAATTCCACCATAAGTCATGGGTGGTGTGTTGGAAAAGGATTTGATAAAAAAGGTATAGATTATTTATTCGAGGCGAGCAAAAAAGGGTATAAAAGGTACTTGAAACCATTTAGTGACATAAAATGGAACTGGAATAGATAGTTTTAATAAATTAGGTTATGAAAGCATTTTAAAAAATAGAGGGTCGAGTTAATACGTAGCATCGGCAGCGATGACATCGGCGGCCTTAGCTCCCACCATGTAGAGGTATAGGACGGGGAAATAACCGGGGATATCAGGAAAGATCGACATGTCGACGACGCGCAGGCGCTTGGTACCCTTAACCCGAAACTTGCCGTCGAGGACGGTCATCGGATTTCCGGGCGGGCCGATCTTCATCGTCCCGGTGGCGTGGTGACCCCAGGCGTTCCTGATGATATGATCGGCGAGATCTTTGTCGGATTGAACGTTAGGCCCGGGGTTGATTTCGGTATATCCGGAGGCGAATTTCTTCAAAATGTTCCTGGCGTCCCGGAGACCTTTGATGATGGGAGGCAAGTCCTTTTCGGCCCCCTGGGTAAAATAACGGAAGTTGATGTCAGGGACGACGGTAGGGTCCCTGCTTCGAAGTTTGACGTAACCGTTGCGATTGTTGGTATGGGCCTTGAGGATTAAAATGGAGAAGACGTCCTTATTCTCCAAAACCTCATCCCCCATGCCCTCGTGATAACCCCAGAAATTGATCGGAGCCGTAAGCATAAACAAATCCGGAACTGGTAAGGACTCGTCCGATTTTCTAGTCTCCCCGGTAAGAACGCCGTTGAATGTGTAGGGTCCGGAGGCAGTCTCCCGGAACCGTTTGAAGCACGGATCGGTGTCGTCGCCCTTGAAGAGGCAGCCGTCTAGGACGGCGAATGGCTCATTGAACCTGACATTGAGGCTGACTTCGTAACGGTCGTGAAGGTTACGGCCGACACCGGGGAGGTTGACGTGGGGCATAATGCCCATCTCTTCGAGGTGCTCAGGGTCTCCGATGCCGCTGAGCATCATAAGCTGCGGCGTGTTGAAGGTGCCGGCAGAGACGATCACCTCCTTCCTTGCATAGACCTTCCCCAACTTCCCAGGGTTCACGTTGATTCGCTTGCCGGCCTGATAAAGGTACTTGCCACGAAGGAATCGAACGCCGTACGCTCGGTTGCTGCTTGTCAAAAGCACCCTCGTGGCGAGTGAGCTTGTCCAAATCGTCAGCGGCGTCGTCTTAACCGCTTCCATCAAGCGTTCGCGGATGCCAACGCGCTGATTGGCTTGCTTCACGTCCGTGTTCATCGGGATCAAAAACGACCGCTCACCATCGGTGGCCAGCTTACCCCCGCTAAGGTATGAGTTGATATCGAACCCAAAGATGTCGGAAACCAGCGCCTTCTGCAGGACGTTGGAGACGAGATCGAACAGCTTCTTGTCATCCGCCAGAAGGTTGAAAATGTTGACGGAGGACAGTTTCAGCCAACCTTCCGACTTGCTGGAGAAGGCGCTTGTGGCTGCATCCGACATGCTCTGGAACATTGTGCCCAACTGATTCATCGCCCGCATCGGCGCAAGGCGGTCCAGAATCGTTGGGCGAACGATCTTATTGTAGTACCGCCGCATGTTCTCTTCGCCCCACGACTCGTCCCCTGTCACTTGAACCATGTTGGTGTAGTCGATGGAGTTGGGGAGAATGTGGATCATGGCGTTGTGCAGGGTGCAGCCCCCCAACCCACCAACCCGAGGGTAAAGCACCTGCTGACGCAACCCGGTGCTCTCGTCGTAATGTTTGACGTGATAATCCCACGCAATGTTCGCATCTTCGCTCGCTCGGACGTGAAAGGCGGGGGTGGTTACGTTTGCCGACCCGTAGTCCTCACCAGCATCCATCAGCAGTGTACGGAATCCCTTCTCAGCCAGTCCCATCGCCACCATGGATCCGGTCGGCCCCGCTCCTACAACCACGTAATCAAACACTGGCACCTGCTCCACGCAGGCGGCTAATGAAATTAGGTACGATATTTGAATTAGATGCATACTCTTCACTCGCGTCCTGGCTTCTCTTTAATCAACACGCTCGCAATTGAGTGGATCCAACCCGCACCAATCATTCACGCGTCATGCCATAACTAACCTTTCATCGCCAATGTAAACGATCCATTTTACCTTCATGCCATCAACTATAAACTATTTTTTATATCGATCACGGTTTCAACTCCTTACTACAAATCCATTAAATTATATTTAATTAGCTCAATTCGCACCACTCTAATTTAATCCTAAATCACTCTACTTCCTATTGAATTGATTATTATTTAATTATCTGACACATTTAAAAAAATTATAACTTTTAACCTTAAAAATTTATTACTTTCGGTACATATGTAAGGATGCCAGATGCAATTCGAACCGAGCACTTAACCGCATCCTCCGCTACTCCATAAATTATTGGGCCAACGCCGTAACTTCGTTCTAGGCGGTATCCATCTACTTTAAAACTTTCCCATTTCGGTGAATATTGGAACCTTATCGAATTAATTTCAACTTTATTATTTCCCATCTCGATAAATTAGATGAGTAACTTCAAGGCGTTATTTGATCCGATTGATGAAATCATAACCTACCCTTCCATTCGATTCGAAAGCCGCTCATAGCTTAGTAACAATATGCAATTTCCAATTCGGTACAACATTGAAGCGACGCAATAACTCGCATCGCATCAGGTTTAGCCGAGGTAAGTTGGATATTTAAAATCTATTAGCTATCACCTCATCTTGCCGCCTATAAATTTCGAAATTCATCTGAAATCGTGCTATTTATAGTTTATCATAGATAACGGCTTATGAAGTATTAATTAGTGCATCAATTCCCTCTTTCGTGCAGTACCCTAACCTTATTAAGTACTAGCTTATTTCCAGCCTTACTTAGGTTTATAATTTACCCGATGATCCTAATCAATTGTTCTAGACTTTATATCGGTAGATGGCCATCAATAAGTTCCAAACCCATTAAACCTATTGGATATAACCACCAACCACTTGGCTAAAATCAATTAGACCTATCAAATTATCTAAATTATCCATCATTAGCTAAAACTTATTATGCTACAAATTAACTAAAAACTATCAACACTCACCCCAAACTAATTATTGAAGTGATAAAAAAGCTAAAAACTACCAACTGATTATCAAGACCTATTTTATTTAAAAAAAACTCTATCATTAATTGGATAATGATAATAGGAGAGGGAGGAAATTATGTTCACCCTAGCCAGAACAGGTTTCAAACCAATTATAGCATTTTTATACCACCTTAGCTTGTGGTTACAGGTGTGTGCAACTATACTTTTTTTGAAAAACTCTATATTTTATTTAAAAAACAAAAAGGTAAGAGGGAGGGGTAGAATACAGTCAATTTAGCTGATATTAAAAGGACTGGGAAGGGGGGCCACTAGCCAGCTAACATCTCCAACCATTGCTGGTTGGCAATCGCCATCACTAGCCACAGTTCCAGCATTGATAGGTATACAGGCCATTGAACTCTTAGTCAACTCATTGCTTTGTCACATATGATGGGTGATCTGTTGGGGAAAGCCAGGCATGCAGCTTTGTAGCACCTGGGGATAAGGTATAAAAACTTGGTGATCCTCTGGAGCTTGTCACAGCTAGTGACATATTTCCTGGCATTTAACAACCTTCCAAAGAAAAGTCAAAAAGCCCCTTAGAACCAAGACCAGAACGCTTAAATGTCACTGATGGTCTCTCCAAAGTCATTGACAGGAAATGGGCTCTAGCTTTGCCAGCCAGGGCTGAGGAAAACAGCTCATCTTAGGTGGTAATCTGGCAGAAATCAACCCAAATTATGGAAAATCACATGTTATAAAGTTATGGGATTTAGACAAATTTGTAAAATTTTGATTTAGTTGAAAGGGAAAAATTTTACAGCTCAGATACAATTACATTAATTGCTTTAAAAACTTCATAAATCTTCCCTCTAAATTTTAGACCTTAGCTGAGGAAGGCTTTGCCTTTCTCAGATAAACAGTTAAATTTAATAAAGTTTATGTATTATTTTTGCAAGTTTTCCTATACTTTTCTGTTTATCTTTTACAAATAATCTCTGTTGGAATCATCAAAATGGCTGGAGCCCTTTCCCGCTCTGGTCTAACTCTTAAGTTGAGCGCAAACACATCTCCCATAAACAGCCTATTCCACCAACTTCACTATTTGTTATTCTGCAGCGTTTTGCCTCAGTTCTTATGCCATCTTCCCCAGCTCTCAGGGTCTTTTATCCCTGATGGTGTCGCCAATTTGGTATGTGTATTGTCTGATATATTTATATGGAAACAGAATTGTTGTGATTCTGATATGACTGGATGATAAGCCCTAATTCATTATGGCAGAATGGGTAGAACCCACTGACAATAATTATAGAATACAAGTATTGAGCACCTTGGTATGAGGCAATATTGGGTTCAAATGGATGGTTATTGGATTGCTTACAAATCAGGTGAACTAGAGATGTCAATGTATGACAAATATTTGGTAAATCACCTCAAACTAAGGCAATCGTAAATTTAATAAATGAACTCTTCTGGAACTGATAAGAATATGGTGGAACAAATAGTATAATCCAAAGGGTTAATATCAACTGAATTCGCTGAGATATAAGCAATACCAGAGAATTGAAGGAGGAGGATTGTTAGTAGGATAGAGAGAATGGATCAGAGAATCTGCTAAATATATTATGTTAAATAAAGAAGCGTTATTGAGGAAATTGCTCCATATTATGATATATGTTTATTTATTTGAGTGTGTTCTGAGGACTGACAAACTCCATAACATCCATTCTATTGCTCAGTGGGATCAACCCTGTGCAAAAACCTTATGATATATCTCATAGATTCTACTGAATTTATAACAGTGGTGCTCACTATAGGGGCTTTGCTAGTGGACTGCTTGGATATTTTGAGGACAGGTTAGAAGGTGGCAAGAGCCACTGGTTCAGACCTGGTGCTCCTTTGAGGGGGCACTGGAGTATGATTGGCCTCTTCAAGGTGGGTCATGCTGGAGGAACACTGTTAGATTTTGATGGTTGACTCAAAAATAAACCCTTTGAGAAAACTATCAATGCTATATAGATTACTTCCATTGATGGATCCTTTGATCCTCCCAATTCATCTGTATAATCTGATAAATCAGATTCACCTCATAACCGCTCTAATTGCATCTGAGGTGCCCAATTATCATAGCTAATAATAGCTATGATATTATTATATTATGGCCAACTATGGGTACACTTGGTTGCTAAGTGGTCCCACAGCATTAACTAAATTGCACCTCCTAAATTAGTGCATTAATCTTAATGCACTAAGGTGGAAGTTGTGTTCAATTAATGAAATTGATAATTAAGCACTTAAACATAGATGTCCTGATTATGGGCGTACTTAGTGCTATTGAGAGGCCTGCTGACATCCCAAATTGGGGTGCATCATCTTTTATGATCATATATGTTTTATTCCTCATTTATTGTTAGACATCAAGTTATGACGTAGCTCTAATCAGGAAGATTTTGATGTTGAGTTCAAAACCCATAGTCATCCCAATTATGAGAGTAAAATTGCCTTCAATTGAGCTGAAATGATTGTTAATTTTAGTCAATTCATGGGCCTTATTGACTTGGGGATTTTTCAGAATTATTGCCAAGACCAGCAGAGGATTGGCATAATATGAATGAACTCATCTAATAGATGAGTTCGGCCAGGAGATGCCCAAGAGGTATATAATACTGGCACCTGGCCAATTAATAAAACATCAATTAATCATCATTTACTAGTTTATTGATCATTAATAACTACTGTCACTTAGTTTATTAATTATTATCCATCTGTCATCTGTCAGATATTCATATCTGTTGCCATTACATCTATATTAGATAGTTGTATGTGTTTATTCTTCCAGAAGAGAAGTACATAGTTGCCTGCCAGAGAGGTAGTCCCAATTATAGAGGAATAATTTCCTGATTTTGTACAAAGACAGAAGGTCTTGTACTTGTTGGTGCCAGAAGACTTAAGAATGGTGAGCATACTGGAGTTACTTGGCTATTATCAAGGATTATTGGAGAATCTACTTTCTGAATACAAGCAGGAGTTTCATTTGAAAAGCGAGTTTATATCCTCAATTTCATTGTTGAGTTATTTTAGCTTGCACCATTGGCTGAAAACTTAATATTTTGGTGCTCACTCAAAGAAAAAAAACAACTACCTTAATATGAATATGGATGATCAGCTTTCAGAATTTGCCCAAAAGTATAGTGACAATGAAATGGAAACAAGCGATGTTCAGTTTATTGAACATTCTACCTCAAATCGTTCTGACAATGAGGAGGGGAACAGTTACTTATTACAGCTAATAGCAACTGGAACAGGCCCAACTTTACCTTCTAATCTGGCTGAGTTTATCCAGGCTAACATCAAGGAAATGCTGGAAACCCTCTTTTGAGGCTACCAGGTTGGTTCTTCAACAATTGACCTGAGCTTTGGTCTATTTTATTACATGAAGGATCAAGTACTGAAGAACGAAATTTATCAAAAATATAGAGAAGCTACCATGGCTGGTTTGGACTGAAGACTTCAGGAGATTCAGGCCAACACATACAAAATATTTAGTTAATTTTATACAACCATCTATTAAGCATGCTCAATGCATCTTTGCACATCAAAAGCTTGAACTTTCTCACATTTACCATATTCAAGATGAGGAACGGTCAGCCCATGCTTGCTTATTAGAGAAATTAAATACTTGCTTTGCAGAAGTGCGCAAAGCAATCATTTCAAACACTGGAGCTGCAACAGAAGCTCATAACCAAATTGAAAAGTTGGTAACTCAACTTAACGAAGGCGTCCCAAAGATGGCAACAAAAGTGCTGAACAATTTGGGATTCTCAAGTCAGTGGAAACAGGATATCACCAACCACTGCATCAGACTTGAGACACATTATAATTATGTTGCAGCCAATACAGAAAACCTTCTCCAACATGGTCAAGATTCAAGAAAAACCCTTAGAGAGTTGGAGGAAAAATATGTCAATTTGGAAAATTATATTTGAACTGAATTTTCAGCTATGCAGAGAGATATCAAAGCTTTAGCACAGTTACCTCTTACTACAGTAGAACAACTGGATAATTCAGATATCAAGGCTGAATTAGCTAATGTATGGTCAAGTATTTCTGAACTTCATACTTCCAATACAATTTTATTTAAGGAGAAAACCAATATGGAGAGGCAACTGGCACTTGCTAACACAAGGATGTCAAGAATGTCAGAAGAAATAAAGACACTTTTGGCCCAAGTGATATTAGCTGAAGCAGATCTCTCTCAAGCTAACAAGGAAATGGAGTATCTTAAGACTAATAGTTGCAAGTGTTCAACCAGTCTGAGGGGGAGGGGATGTTGATGAAGCAGCTCTAAAGGCACGCCAAAGTGCACTTAAGAAGCCACTTCAGTTCCAATTTCGGAAAACAGAGTTAAGCAATTTGGATGATTATTGCAAGGCAGATGAAGATTATGGGACGGATGTATCAAATACATGAACCATTCCACAAGTTCTTACTTCTATGCACACTCTAAGTCATTCACAGCATCCCATTCTTCCCGAAGGTTCCCCATTTCAGTCAAACTTAAGAAGAGAAACTGCCTCTCCAATTAGGGACTCAGGCAGAGATGACTTCAAACCACTTAACTTGCCAAAATTTGATAAAGATGGCAATGGATACTCTTTCTTGAAGCTATTCAAGAAGGCTATGAGAGGAGCGTCTGATCATGCAAAGGTGACAGCGCTAATCAATTGTCTGGACTCACACAGCGTAGACCTTGTAATGCCCTATTTAGGAGAAGATTGGTCTTATAACGAGGCCCAACAGGCCATCATTAAGGAATTTGGTGGGCCCAAAAAGCTGTCAACATGAATGATGGAACTCTTAAATATCGAGTTTAGACCTAATGAGTCTATCAAAGAGTTTTCCAATCGATTTTATCATGAAGTTCAAGTACTCCTTGGATCAAACATTATGACTGAATATGATGCATTAATCACCATGGAACATGCTGTACAGCCATATTGTGATTTGGAATGAGTAATGATTCCTGCTTTTAATCACAATATGGAGACAAATAGACTTGTAGACTATTTATGTCACTGTGCAAGAAGCTTTGATGCGCCAAATTGGCCAAACAATCTGCAACAGGTACAACCCTCAACATAAAATTAGTGATATGAGCCACAGTTAAGAAAGAAATGGGAATCTCAAGGAGCAGAAACCTGACCATCCTAAATCTAGTGCTATCACTTGTCATCATTGTGGTAGAAAAGGGCACATTGCCATCAAGTGTTATGCCCAATTAGATGGGAAAACAGTAGTTAATGTGGATTACAAAGTCAAAAAGGGCACAGATTCTGGAAAAGGGCAGGTGGAGTAGAGGCGGAATGCTCTACTACCACCCATCATGCCAAAAACATTTCTCCTGATCCTGACAAATTTTTTGTGTACGATTCAATAGGCAAAGATTCATTACATCATATTATGGCTGATGATGTATATATGGTTACAACCAGATCTTGAAAAGGCCAAAAATCAGGTTAAGCCTCAGAAGAGGCCCAAATAGAGGTGGCCAAACCATATGCCAAGAAAATTATGGACCATGGCCTTGATCCTCACACTACCCGCTCTTATGACCTGCCCTCCCTAAAAGATGTACAGGTTGCAATCCCTATGCAGACTCTGGTGGATAACTTCCCTGAAATATGTTCTTGCCTCAAATCACACTTGGAGTCGGGCAACTCTGAATCTATTCACTTAATAAACACTTCTGAACCATACTCTGAGTGTACCTATGCTGATATTACTATCAATAAGGTCTGTGTTCGGGCCATTATTGATAGTGGAGCCCCTTTAAATATCATCAGCACTAAATTGGTGAAGAAGTTGGGAATAGCCCCAGATGTTGCCCACAATCAAGAATATGGCACTGCAGGAACACATATTACCAGAGCTCTTGGGGCATATAGTGCCTTGCCTATAAGATTTGGGTCTATAGTAGTATCCACTCCAGCTATAGTCTTGCTGAACCAGAACTATGAGGTCCTTATTGGCACTGATTTTATGAGAAGATATGGAGTGGTCACTAGCCATAAGGATGATACCTTAACTATTTTGAACCAAATCATCCCGATTTATTATACAAAAAACGCGAATTCGGGACTAAAGAAGCCTAATCTGTTCATTAATCTGGCCTATCAAGATGGAATAATCCCTATCAAATACCATAAATCAAAGCGTTGTGTCAAGGCCTTGCCAACGCAAATCCATGAGTCTAAGGGCATACCCCTCCGAGCAAACAAGGAGCTAACTCTGGCCTCAGGAATGCAGGCAGTTGTCCCAACTGGGCTAACAATTAAAATCCCAGAAGGACTTTATGGTGAAGTTTTTCAACCTTGGTCCCAAACTCAACTTGAACCTAATGTGGCGCCTGGAATAATTATTCCTGGACATCAAGAAATTAGTGTCCTCTGTGAAAACATGCAGAATCGACCAATCTTCATCAAAAGGCATCAGGCGGTTGCCTATCTCCATTTGATTCTTATAACGGAGATTGAATCTTTCCACAATTTTGGAACCCTGGACGAGCTAGGGCTTCCTGATGATGAGTTAGAATATGTGTATAATTTCATATCTGTTGCTGATTTAGGGAAACTAAATGATCAGGAAAAGGACCAAATTTAGGTATTATTTGAGAAATACCATAAGATATTTGCTAAGGATGATTTTGACCTTGGATGTGCGAGAGGAGTGATCCATATGATAGATACTGGGGACCATTTACCTATCCGATTGAGGCTGATTAGACATTTGAAAATTGCTGAAGAAGTTGTGTCAAAGAAAATTAAAGAACTTCTTGACCGTGGCATGTTGATGCCATCCAAGAGTCCATGGGCTGCCCCAATTCTCATTGTAAAAAAGAAAGATGGGAGCAACTGGGTTGTTATTGACTACCAGAAGTTAATAACATTACCAAAAAGGATTCCTATCCTCTTCCGCGAATTGAAAATGCCCTAGGCAGGCTTGGGGGTGCAAAGTTCTTCTCAGCGATGGATTTAATTAGTGGGTATTGGCAAATTGATCTTCCCGAAGCTGAGCGAGAAAAGTGCGCTATTATTATCCAAGAAGGGTTATTTCAACCAACAAGGATGCCCCAAGGACTCTGCAATGCTCCAGCAACCTTACAGAGAGCGATGGACACCATACTGGGCGATCTTAAATTGTCATGTGTACTAGTATACCTAGATGATATAAACATATTCAGTCGTACTTTCAATGAACATCTGGAACACCTGGAAGAGGTTTTCAAGAGGTTAGCAGCTGCAAACTTGAAGATCAAGCCCAGGAAGTGTCAATTCTTTAAGGACCAGCTGGAATACCTTGGGTTTGTAATTGATAAGGAAGGTCTTCGGCCACAACTGTCAAGAGAGTATCTGTAACTCTCTCATTTCCAGCAAGGTGATGTGGGATGCAAACCCACATTGCTAGGGAATTAGCCGTTAAATGAATGGGAATACAAGCACCTCGAGCAGTGCCAGTACAAAAGGTACCCCAGGCAAGTATATAAACAGCAACATAAAATACCAGGTAAGTAAGAAACAACACTGCTTGAGTGGACCCCAGGGGGGCGTCCATAATCAAGTGCGGCTTGATGTCAGGGGCTTTGGGTGCCTCGATCTGGAGGGGACCTGGGCGACCCACAGGTGCCCCTGGGATCTTGGTAAATTGCGATATAAGGTAGTGGCCTACATGGTTGGAGACCTCCCCAAAGAGGTCCACCACCAGGGTTGCCCAAGGAACCATTAGAAAACCTAAAATGATGGGATGTTTTTTATTAAGCAAGTCTATCAACAAGGAGTGTTGATAACAAAAACATATTTAAAATGAATTGGGGAAATTTGGGTTCCTGCGCAATGCGCCCAAGCCTTGATGTTCCAATAAACAGATGCTTCCGTCCGTTTTGGTAAAATACACCAAAAGGGCCTTCACTCGAGTAATCGATTGAAGCCTTATTTTACTAGAAATCAAAATCTCATAGCTGGAGTGGGACTTGAACCCTTGTTCTCCAACCAAGCTAATGGAACCGTCTTTATTCAAAATGTAAATCATTCATTTTAAGACCTGAGCTGAAATAGGAGACTGGGCGTTTTGCACACCCTTAGTATCAACCTGGGCTTGCTTGGCTTGCACCCAGCGTCGATCTAAGGTGTGCTTCAAGTCAGGAAGAGCCTGAAGCTTCATCTTCCGGGCCTCCTGTCACCCAGCCTTGTTCCTAGCATCAGTGCCTACTATCATGTCATCCAACCATGACAACAACCAGCCAAATTGGAAGCAATATCTAAGATGAAGAGGCCAAAATCCAAGCGAGATATTCAAGTATTTTTGGGCATGATTGGGTATTATTGCCAATTTATTGCTGACTTCGCTCAAATTGGAGAACCTTTATTTTATCTACTTAAGGATAAGGTCTCTTTTGAGTGGAATTTAGCCTGCCAGGAGGCATTTGACCAGCTTCGTTTGGCCCTATTAGTTGCACCAGTATTGCACTATCCTGACTTTGACCAAGAATTTATTGTTCAGAATAATGCGTCATTAACAGCAATTTAAACCATTTTGTCCCAAATCAGAGAAGATGGCAAAGAGCACCCAATAACCTATGCTAATAGGACCCTAAATGCCCATGAAAGAAATTATAATGTAACAGAAAGAGATGGTTTAGCCATTATATATGCCTACAAACAGTTCTGAGTATACCTTCATGGAGTGCATTTCACCGTGGTTACTAATCATGCATCCCTAAGCTGGCTTAAAATTTTGAAGGAGCCAGAAGGACATTTGGCTCGCTAGGCACTTAAGCTGTAGGATTATGACTATACCATTAAGCACCGGGCTGGTGATAAGCATCAGAATGCTGATTGTTTGTCTCATCTGCCCATCATAGCAACCCTCTGCCAGCCAGCGGATGCCTTGTTCCAGAATATGGTTAATGGAACTTTTGCTGATGAGCCCAAACAAATGCAGAAAATTCTCTCCAAATTAAGAAAGGATACCCAGACTGAAAAATGAGTCTTATTCAAGGTTATTAATGGAAAAAAATATATATTTCCACGTCTCTCAGCTCGAGTAGATCTAATTTTGGCTGCTCATAAGGCTATTGGCCATGGAGGCTTTAAGAAAACCAAGGAGCAGCTTAAGCAAAATTACTATTGGGAGTCGATGCATTTTGACATCCATGAAACTTTGAGTTGTTGCCAAGAGTGCCAAGGGAAAACTCCTTCTGAAAAGCTACTTTGTACCAGCTTGTCTGGCCCAAATTTGCTTGGCACACACTATATCTATAGATGTGGTTGGACCCCTCTCAATTAGCAATGTGAAAGCCAAATATATTATTGTGGCAATTGATCACTTAACAAAATGGGTCGAAGCCAGGGCTATTCAGGACTTAGGAGCCTCAACAACTGCTAAATTTATCTTGGAGCAAGTTATTCATCAGCACATATGTCCTTAATTAATTAATGGATAATGGCACAAATTTCACTGCGGTTATTCTCCAGAAACTTAATGAATTAATGGGGGTGCGTGGTGTTCTGTCAACTCCATACCACCCAGAAACAAATGGTGCAGTAGAACGAGTTAATGGAACACTTGTCAATATCCTAAGAGAGCTGACTTCTCAGAAGCCCTCCAAATGGAGCACATTCCTCAGTTCAGCCATTTTTGCCTACAACATCTCTTACCATTTGGCCACGAAGATGTCTCCATTCCAACTTCAATTTGGGAAGCATCCAGCCTTACCACCATTGTTGTATTCCTTATTACAAGAACCCCAGGAATTGAGCTATTCTCAGTATGTTAAGAGGCTTGCAGAGACCTTAATTAAACTGCAAGCCCAGGATTTCAATAATAACTTTGAACTTCGTAAGGCCCAACATGGAATAGATCAAAAAACCTGATACAATATGCCCGAAATTTGCTGTGGGGGATAAAGTATTATTTTGTAATACCCATGGTCTGGGCCAAATTCATAAGTTAAATCACATTTGGGTTGGTACATTCAAAGTTATAGAGAAGACTTTGAACTTTTTCTTAAACTATTAAGGAGAAAAATTTGGGTCATGTATATAATTGAGTCCATGCTAAATTCTAAGGAAGTTTAAAAAGTGGCCCAATTAAAAGAGAAAAATTTTAAGATAAGCATATATAAATAATTGAAAATAATAGTTATGAGAAAGAATAATAATAATAAGAAAAAAAATATATAATAGTGGCAAAAGAACTTTTTTCTATAGTCTATATACATAGTAAAAAAAGAGAATAAGATTTTATATTATAAGTAATAAGAAAATTATAAATTATAATAAATAAAATGGATTATATTCCTCAGCTTTGAGGGGGAGGCGACTCAGAACCTGAACCTTCATCTTTGTGCGCCAATTCAGCCCAATCTAGTTGCTGGGCAACAAGAAAAAGGGCCATAACAGCATAGAGTCAGATGCGCCGTGCACTCGTTGAAGATGACTCCCAGCGAACAATGGGGAAAGGAGGCATGAAACCATTTATAGTTACCCAATTGAGCCCGCAATTGGGTGGGAAACATATGCCCAAGAGAAGACAGTTGATTAGAAAATCGGTTTGATAATGATAAATTTATGGGGTTGACAATTTAACGCGATAAACCTGGGTTTTCTACCACTCAATTAGAGGGGGAACATGCAACAAATGACCTGAAGGCATCCAGTTGGGGAAAAGGCACATAAGATGGCTGACTACAGCCATCATGGGGAGGTATTCATCAGCGTTATCCTGATGAAGGGCCTCAAAAGCTTCCCAAATGGCCGAGCAAAAATGAACATCTTGAATGTCATGGGTATTTAAACCCAAAGAGGAAGCTAAATTGGGCCAATTCTCAAGCAGCTTGGACCAGGAACCAAGGTCCTTTTTTACAAAGCTTTCAACCTGAAAAAACTCTTGAGGTTGAACAGAGGTATCTTTGGCCAGAAAAAGATGAATGGGGTTATAAAGGCAATCGTATTCAGCCCAAGTTTTGATGAGCAGTTGGCCTCAATGAGAATAGTTGGCTGACCCCAGCAGTGCACTGTAGTTTTGGGCCACTGGGAAATGGCTGAGTACAAAGAGAAACTCCACCAGAAGATTGCCATCTCAATAAACTAGCTGGAGCAAAAAGGTTGGCTCACTTGTATCAAAAGAGCGGCTGAAGTGGTCTGCTGAGACAGTTGTGGAAGCATGAGACCTAAGCTCATACCCTATCAATCCTCAGGTATGATCCACAACTTGGACAACTTTCTCCTTGATGATGGTTTTGGCCTGAGTTGACATCATGATGGTCAGCGCAGGAAGAAGCTGGCCCAACTCTGCAGCCTGGAGTGAGCCCAATAATAAATTCATATGCATGTTTCTGGGCAGATGAGTAAACTGATACCAATGTTTGGGTTTGAGGGAAGTGAAAAAGTTGTGGTATACAGAGGATGAGATGTTTTCAGACATTGAAAATGAATTTGGGAAAATTAAGGGTTTATATTCCAGTCAAGTGGGGGGAAATGTTAGAATTTGATGGTTGACTCAAAAATAAACCCTTTGAGAAAACCATCAATGCTGATAGATTACTTCCATTGATGGATCCTTTGATCCTCCTGATTCATCTGCATAATCTGATAAATCAGATTCACCTCTTAACCGCTCTAATTGCATCTGAGGTGCCCAATTATCATAGCTAATAATAGCTATGATATTATTATATTATGGCCAATTATGGGTACACTTGGTTGCAAAGTGGTCCCACAGCATTAACTAAATTGCACCTCCTAAATTAGTGCATTAATCTTAATGCACTAAGGTGGAAGTTGTGTTCAATTAATGAAATTGATAATTAAGCACTTAAACATAGATGTCCTGATTATGGGCGTACTTAGTGCTATTGAGAGGCCTGCTGACATCCCAAATTGGGGTGCATCATCTTTTATGATCATATATGTTTTATTCCACATTTATTGTTAGACATCAAGTTATGACGTAGCTCTAATCAGGAAGATTTTGATGTTGAGTTCAAAACCCAAAGTCATCCCAATTATGAGAGTAAAATTGCCTTCAATCGGGCTGAAATGATTGTTAATTTTTAGTCAATTCATGGGCCTAATTGACTTGGGGATTTTTCAGAATTATTGCCAAGACCAGCAGATGATTGGTATAATATGAATGAACTCATCTAATAGATGAGTTTGGCCAGGAGATGCCCAAGAGGTATATAATACTGGCGCCTGGCCAATTAATAAAACATCAATTAACCATCATTTACTAGTTTATTGATCATTAATAACTACTGTCGCTTAGTTTATTAATTATTATCCATTTGTCATCTGTCAGATATTCATATCTGTTGCTGTTAAATCTATATTAGATAGTTGTGTGTGTTTATTCTTCCCAAAGAGAAGTACATATTTGCCTGCCAGAGAAGTAGTCCCGATTATAGAGGAATAATTTCCTGATTTTGTACAAAGACAGAAGGTCTTGTATTTGTTGGTGCCAGTAGACTTAAGAACGGTGAGCATAACGGAGTTACTTGGCTATTATCAAGGATTATTGGAGAATCTACTCCCCAATTATGAGCAGGAGTTTTATTTGAAAAGTGATTTTATATCCTTGATTTCATTGTTAAGTTATTTTAGCTTGCACCATCAGCTGAAAACTTAACAAACACCATCTGGTTAATTGGGGGGAATTGTTGAGAAATTAACCAGATGGATTCCTCCTAAAAGTAACAGAATTAGGGGTGTCAATTATTCAGGTAGAATTGCCAGTTAATCGCCTAGTTCAATAGTATTTAATATTATAATAATAGCAATAAATCTTGGTTTGGCGGAATCTGCATTTACCGCTTATTGCCATTTGTGGGTCATTGTGAGAATTTCTGGCAGAAAGCCAATGGATTTGTTATCAATAATCTGACTTTGGTTATGCTAACTAATTTGGAGCACCAGCAACTCATTCCAAGAATGCTCACATTTTTAAATACATTATTAATTTATACAATTTCCATGGTAACTTGTGCTGAGAATGAATTGACCTAATCTAATATTTGGTGATTAGATGAGTGGATTGGGAGGTGATTGCTATCATGAATATCTGAAGATTTATTAGAATGCCAGCTTGGATGGATGAGGGGTTTCATAGGCGCATTATCCTATAGTATAAATAGTTATTCTTCCCTCCAAATAAAGATCTCTCTCTAGCCCATTTAATTTCAGTTGTTTTTAGTTCATCAGCCACATTAAGAGAAAATGGGACTGGAGATCCCCAAAGTGGGCGTGTGGTGAAGCGCCTGGAGTGGCCAACGCTGCCAGCTCCCATACCTCCTCCCTATGAGGAACTGGCGGGAACCTGGCCAACTGGCCACCAATGATGACGTGCTGACTGGCTATCATCCCTGTGGGGTGCAGCGTGGGAGTGCCTTGGCCGCCCAGGATGGAGGAAGGACTCGCTGGGGCACACCATGGACCCTGGAGCTAAGGCGAAGTCATTGGTCTGCTGCGTTGGTGGGTTGGATGCAGACTCATAGGTATTGGTACACCAATGAAATAAAACGGCAAAGGGTCAACCAGTCTCTATACTAGTTGTCCTGGCACACTAGTGGAGACCACTGCTCAGAAAAGCGATTTTCTGACAGTAACTAAGATTGCATAGGACGTTGCTACCGCTTTTTTAGCACTAGGTGGTCCCAACCTACAGGGATGTTGCTACCTCTTGATGGGTCACTTTGCCTTGTTGTTGCACCTCTTGCCTGGCACTTTCCTTCCACAACCTCTTGCACTCCAGTTTTCCTGACATTATCTGAGAAAAGCCTCAATTTTTCTAGGAGATATTCTCCTGTTGGGTGGCTAGAGTTAGCCCAACCCTCTCAAAGTTGTCACCTGTGAGCGGTTCATGGGATTAGTACTTTCATATTTTTTCTGGCCTTGTTTCTTACCTTTTCAAAGGGGGCACTGAGGGTAAGCGCGGCTCCCCTCACTCAAGACGCTCATACAGTGTGAAGTACCTACCATTATCAGCCTCACTTTCCACTTTTAAAACAAATTAAAATTTAGAAAGAAGATTTTCACCATGTTGTCCAGCCTTAAGGCCTGTTAAATTTTAGGGGATTTTGTGCTCACTGGTGCGTTTTTCATCTAAAATTCCAATAATAATTTTGCAGAAGATGTAGCTCTCTACTGAAGGATTAATTTGATACATGGATTTTCACAAACCACTTATACTGAAAAGGATAAAAACTAATATACAAAACATTTATTTTTTATAAGTTTTATTTATTAGTTGCGTTGAGGGGATTAAAAGTGAACCCTCATAATAAGTCAATGCTAATATTTAAACGTTGAGGCTCAAAGTTCAGATTGCATGGTAATGTCCAAAATGGGAATATTAGGATTTGACCTATTGGATCAGTTGAGACTTGCCTCACTTCAATGTGAGGGCAGATGTGGAAGGGACATCCGGGAAGATGAACCTTTAGGAAGGGATTTAATAAATTAGACCAATCAGAAGGCAGGAAAATCTTTTCGCCTTGCTGGACCCCCATCCGACCCTATAAAAGGGGCCAGTCTCCACAGGGTAGATTGTACTAAATTAGACGTGGCCTGGGAGGAGCTTCTGATGGACTCCCCAGATTTGACTGACGATTCAGTGTAATCCAAATGTCCAAACTCATGGTTTTTTCCAGAGTACTAATAGAAGTGTTACTATGATTTGAGAGGTTCCACTGGGAATTGACCAGGGTCTTTTGGCCAATTTTATTGTTGTTTTCATCTGAAACACTATTTTGACAATATTGGACTTGTAATTGGTTGACATCACTCCCTTCAAGTGTGTTTGGGGGAGTTTAAGGCTGCAAGAATCAGCCATGAACTCAGTTGATAGTAACTCCTGTAGCAAGGAATTTGATGGAGTACTCCTCCCCTTGTTTATACATGACTCCAAAAGGTCCTTCCCAAAAAGACATGAGATTCTTCCTTCTAGGGGTAATATGATTGTGATAGTAAAGTACCAAGTCAGATACTTGGAAGGAAGGAAGAGGGGGATGGAGCTCATTAGTGGCTTGACCCTCTTTTTTAACCGTTTTGGCCATATTAGTCATAGCCTCTGATTGTAACTATATGATGTGCTGGGCCAACTACTTCATGGCTTGCTCAGTGTCAGTCTTATCAGTAAAAATGTCTTTCAGCTAATAATGCTGGCACCCCAGGTTCTCATCCATACAACGCAAAGAAATGAGACATCTTAATATTCTATGATAGCTGATATGGTAGGCCATAAAGGCACTTGGTAAGTACTGATCCCAGTGAAGGGGAGTCTGAAGTGGCCATTTTTTGTGGTATAGAAACCAGCGTCCCATTAGCTCTATCAACAGTACCATTGGTTGAAGGGTTATAGGGGGCCAAAAAGAGCTGTTGCATGCCCATGGTGGTATAAGGATCTTCACCACCTTGGAGGTAAAGTGTTTCCCATTATCACAGAGAAGAACCTGGGGGCAACCATTTCAAGAAAAAATATTATGGTGGAGAAAAGTGGCCATAGCCTTGGCCGTTTGAGCAGGGAGAGCCACAGATTCAACCTACTTGGTAAAATGGTCAATTCCAACTAAAATATATCAATTTCCCCCAGTCGTCTGGGGTAGAGGTCCAACCACGTCTAAACTTATGGTGTGGAAGGGTTGTTGTAGAGTAGTGGGTTGTTATTGATAACGGTTCTTTAAGCTGGATTGTTTTTTGCAAGTCATACAGGCATCCAGGACCTCAGTTATGGTCTCCATGATGCCCTCCTATTAATAGCGTTTTTTAACTCACTCATATGTCTTCCATACCCTACTATGCCCTAAAATAGAATGTGACTCCAAAATGACTAGTACTCGCTTATATGGCGAGAGATAGGGCAACCAGTTCGTTAGGAATTACCCCAATTTGACTAAAGCCTTGACCTGGGTTTTCCTCATTAAGCATAATCGCTTTTGGGCTATAATTTATATATATATAATATTCATATTTCAACTTGCTTGTGTGCGGTGCACTATCAATTCCAATCCAAACTACTCTAATATGCAGTGCATCGATGTTTTTAGTTCAATTGGAATATCAAAATCACTTTCCTGATATTACAAATGAGTTGTATAGTTTAAAATGAAATCAATTCCTTTCAAACTAGATACAATTAGCATTTTGAGAATGCTACAACTTTAACAAAAATGATATCTTATCTATTAAAGAACTTATCAGATCTAGTAATCAAACATATTAATTATCTTATACAAATGATTTATCCCTTGTTTAATATGAATTTCTCTACTATTCCTATAAATATCCATAACTAATTACAATAAAGAAATACTGAATTCTAATATTTATAATGAAATATTGTGTTTAATACTTCTGAGTCTTAATAATAACGTGTAATAGTTTTGATAGCCTTTGTTGCACCTGTTTATTCTAACTTTGGAACTAAAGACTTTACTGGTGCTACCTGCCAGGTCTGCGTCCAACACTGGTGCTCCCTGATAGGTCTGAATTCTGACACTGGTGCTCCCTGCCAGGTTGCTTCCGAGGCTATTCAGCAAAGATATATCTTTGCAAGGTTGAACTTCTCCTCAGTCTCTAGATCTACTCAAGGAGGAAGTTCTTAAAGAACCACATATTTTTTCACACATAGTTACCTTTTGGTCATTTAAGATTGAATATTGTTATTCCAATTGGAATCCATTATTACAAACAAAACTAATAATTTTGTTGTCTAATTCCAACCTCTTGTGGGAACCTCTGAACCATTGTGAGTTGGTTAAGTTCCAATTTTTAAGAGATTTATTTGGACCTCTGAACATCTGCTAAAGGTTAAGTCCTATTATAGCTTGGTTGGGTTTCAGTGTAAAATCCACAATTTATTAATCTTGATTTATTAAATTGAGTGAGAATTTCACCGCTGGTTTTTCTGTCTGAAATCTGATGAGTCACACCAAATAATCAACTATACTATGGATAATAATATCAAACCTAATATTTTAATGGGGAACACCGTCCATTTAATTGACCCTGATCTGGAAAGATATCTGCTTTGGAATAATCTAGATCCATTAATAGTGATTAATACCTTTACAGAAAAACCATTTTCCTGGGATTAAGAACATACAATACATTTCTGAATGCTCAGTCAACTAAAACCTTTACTTGACCTGTTGGATATGGCTGAAGAAGTTGAAAGAGATGAACAACATTGCCAGATCTATAAATTAAAGAGATACATGAAGAATATACTTTAATACAAAGAGCAAACACTAATATACAAGAAAGATTAGGATGACTTGAGACAAAAAGCCTGGGAGGAAATCACTCAATTCAATAATTATTTTCTTCTGGCTTTTATTTACAGTGAAGAAAAATTCCTTTTTAGCAGCCTCTCTGGTTTAAAACAGTATTTAAAGAACTATTTGAGCTGAAAAGTATCCTTCAATCCAAAGATGTCCTTAATCCAATTAGTAAAGCTCTAAGTATAGGATCAATAATTCTGAATATTCAACTCAATGCCAAAATCACAACTCCCCTGCTCACAATGCCCAATGTAACAGCTGATGTTAAACCTCAAATTATATTTCTATCACTGATTGCTTAGATACACCCATGGACATGGTCACTCCTATCAATTTACAACCGCAAGTTTTTTAATTCTATGAATTTCCTTATTGTACCAATAGAAAAGATCAATTCAAAGTATAAAAATGATGCATTGACTCTCCATCAACCAACAGATCTTCAACTAATCGAGTTTCTATCCTTTCTTGATACTCCGTCTGTTCCAGAAAAGTTGCAGGATCAATTAAGTGCCCCAATACTAAGGGATAAACCAAACGATCCTCCTGATCTCCATTGGCTAAATCCACTTCAGAAATATTAATTTCAATAACCATTTAGGTTTCACATTGTGATTGAGAATACCACCATGTTATTAATTGAAAATGATATCAATTTAATGAAAGCGGAAGAATCCAAATCCCCTGACTTATCCAAACAAAGCAAATAGCTAAATTCAACTTTAACGGAGGGAATAATTGCCTGCCAACAAGTCCCATCAAAAACAAATCAATGTCATTGATTTATCACTTATTCTTATATCCAAAGTCCTTGATGGACTCAATAATCAGATTTACCTCACTTTGTTTCACTGTTATCAGCACCTTCTACAAGCCCAATCCCAGCTAGCCTCCCAGTTTATAATAATGTTTTGAAGCTCAAAAATGTGTTGCACCATCGTGATAATTATTTTAGAAACTGGTCTGGCCCTGTTTGTAGATGGAATAACTACAATAATTTTAAAGTATTTGGGAGACTGAATGGTTATGGTGGTTGTGGATTAATCATCCTCCACAACATCTTTAATATCAAATTTGTCAACTCCAAGCCCTATCTGGTTGAACAATGCTGTCACCCTAGGTCAAGGCTTGGTGTGGACTCTGTTGGGAATTACCCCAATTTGGGTAAAGCCTTAACCTGGGATTTCCTCATTAAGAATAATCGCTTTTGGGCTATAACTTATCTATATATAATATTCATATTTCAACTTGCTTGTGTGCGGTGCACTATCAATTCCAATCCAAACTACTATACTATGCAGTGTATCGATGTTTTTATTTCAATTGGCATCTCAAAATCACTTTCTTGATATTACAATCAAGTTGTATAGTTTACAATAAATCAATTCCTTTCAAACTAGATATACCTAGCTTTTTAAGAATGCTACAAATTTAACAAAAACGACATCTTATTTATTAATGAACTTATAAGATCTGATAATCATCCATATCAGGTATCTGATACAAAAGATCTTATTCCTTATATGATATGAATTTCTCTACTATTCCTATAAATATCCCTAACTACATACAATAAAGAAAGACTGAATTCTAATATTTATAATTAAATATTGTGTTTATTACTTATGAGTCTTATTAATAAGTTGTAGTAGTTTTGATAGCCTTCGTTGCACCTTATTTCTACCTTTGAAACTAAAACCTTTACTGGTGCTACCTGCCAGGTCTGCGCCCAACACTGGTGCTCCCTGATAGGTCTGAATTCTGACAGTTTACCCTATATATTTTTGTATAGCTTCCCACTTTCCACCTTGGTGTTGAAGGTGTGCTGAGCTAGTATTTTTTGAACAGGTTCATCCTCACCTCCCCATGCATCAGGAGTCATCAGGAGGTCATGTAACCTCTCAGTTTCACTATTGTCTAAATGAAGGGCAGGCAGCTGTATCAACCTATCATTGTTCATATGGCTAGTTCCAACCTGATGCTCAATTTCCATGCCAAAATGATGTAGCTTCAGTGCCCAGTGAGCCAACCTTCACATGGGTTCCTTATATTCTGAAACCACTTTAAGAATGCGTGGTTAATAATCACCTTGAAGTCCTATATAAGGAGGGCTGGTATCGTTTCACAGCGAGCAGGACAACCAGGAACTCCTTTTCAGTGATGCTGTAGTTGCGTTCAGCTTTTGAGAGAATCTTGCTGTTTTAATAAACAGGATGATCGACCCCATGCTCATCCAGCTGAGCTAAGATAGCTCCAATGGTGTAATCAGAGGCATCCGTGAATAGCATAAAGGGCTTGCCATAGACAGGGTGGCGAAGGGTTGGCCGTTGTTGCAAAAACCCCTTCAGGGTCTCAAATGTGGATTTTTGTTCTGCACCCCAATGAAATGGAATGTTCTTAGCCAAGAGGTGGACAAGGGGCTCACTGAGGTAAGTGAACTTGGGGATGAATAGATGACATTACCCCATCATGCCCAAGAATACCTGAATGTCATGGAGGGTTTTGGGTGCCGGCATCTTGGATATAGCGGCGACTTTATTTTGTAGAGGTTGAATCCCATCTTGTGAGATGGCATGTCCAAGGAAATCCAGCTTTTTCTGGAAGAACATACATTTTGATGGCTTCAATTTTATGTTAGAAGCCCATATGCGCTGAAACACTTCTTTCAAGTGGTTATGATGCTCATTAAAAGTCTTGTAAAACACCATGATTTCATCAAGATAGACGATGACGCAGCTTAATCTAGGTCCTGCAAGATATGATCCATTGCTCTCTGGAAAATGGCGGGCGCGTTGCACAATCCTTGTGGTAGTCAGGTAGGTTGTAAGAGACCCTCACTATAAATAAGAGCACATTTCTCCTGATCTTGGGGAGAAAGGTCCATTTGCCAATAGCTGCTAACCAAGTCCATGGCGGAAAAGTAGTTAGAGCCAGAGAGTTGAGCTAGGGCGTTATTAATTCAGGGAATAGGATAGCTATCCTTCTTTGTAAGGTTGTTCATTTTGCGGTAGTCCATAACTAACTGATGACCTCCTTTTTTCTTTTTTATAAGGAGGAGAGGGGACGACCAAGGACTTTGAGAAGGCACCAGCAGCCCCGCGTCCAGCAACTGTTTAAGCTCCGTCCTCATCTGGAGCTCCTCAACTTTTAATTTCCAATAAGGCTTGGATCATATAGGCTTGACATCACCAACATCTATTGTATGAGTCCAACACTATATACGTCCATAATCAATATCAGATTTCGGAGAAGATGTCGCTATAAGACTCCATTTAAGCATGAACTTTATTAAGCTTGGCGGGGGTAAGATCCTCAGAAATTCGAATGTGGGGCAAAGCATATATCAATTGGTCCGAAAATAGTCCCATATCTAACATAGACCAATAATATGGACTTGTTGGATGTCCTCAATTGGAATCAGCAACGCTTTTCCAACCTCCTGATGCTTCTTTACAACCATGTCCTTGTTAGTAAGATTCCCCAGCAGGAGATTGATGGGTCGCTGGTAGGCAGGATTTAGGATACCCAGCAACACCCAATGTTCAGAAGGACTTATCCCATCAATGCTTGTTAAGAGCAGTAGGCAGTTGCTGGGGGTTTGCACAGTAATCTTGGTGTCTATCACCTTTTGTTCATCCACTTTTACTACTACCTCCTATGAAGCATACAATGGAAGGCCCTCTAAAGCATCGATGGAATCAGGCAGCTTCTTTGTGTTTCTGCCCAACGTGGTATAAGTAAGGATAAGGGCGGAAAAAGGGTGCTCAATTAAACATGTGTATTCTTTCTTTTTAGGATCATCGTTGATAAAGACTAGGAGAACTTCGTAAATGAGAAGGAAGAGAAATCCCTAATTCATGTTGATAAATCCATCATAATCAATCATGATTTGCGTGCCAATGAGAAGTTGTATTTATTATTTTCCAACGCTACAGCAGGGGCAGAAAGGAGGAGCTTCCCAATGCGTATGGGTAGAGAAGAGTAGGCTCCAATAGATCGCGTGTTGTTGGGACCCTCAATTCCAACTTGTGGGAATAGTCCAGGTCAGGTGCCAACTTAATTTTATTGATGAGCTATGAATAGACTACGTTCACTGGAGCAGCTATTTCAAGGATGGCTAGAACTCGCACCTTATTGATGATGACCTCTACCTTGGTTATGGTGCTACCAAAAATAGGGGGGAAGGTGATAACCTCCTTCAAATGGAGAGAGGAGCTAAGGCGTTGAGCCATCGCAGGGTATTTATCTTTTATAGATTGAAGGGTATAAACTTGCCGGGTACATCAGATAACTGTACCAATAAGCTTTTCAGCATCACTGGCAGTATCAATCACCTCTGAAAATTCAACATCTGTTGGAAATAGGTTCATCGTGGTATAATAGATATATTAATTCTTTCAGGCCTCAACTTATCAGGAATATGCACTTCCATTGAGGCTCCCAAGACATAATAGCCTGCATCTTTATCACCCTCTTCATACTCTTCATCAGAGGGATTGTCAATGTACCTTGTCAGGATTTCGCCAAATTCTCTTGTCTCCAGAAATTCTACTTTATTGATTCCCCCAGCATCATTGGAAGGAGAGCTTAATTTATCTAAATCTATCAAGATTAATAAGAATGATCAGCCTTATCCTGAACAATTGATTTAAGATTTGATCACACAGCAATTAATTAGTCTGATAGATTATGAATTACATAAAAACCTATAAATATCACATCCTTCCAATAATAAAAATTAGTTCAATTATTGACCTCTTTCTACTTTAATTTAGTGCTTTTTTGGAGAATCCACTTGAAGTAACTTTGAGAGAAAACCTGCCCCATTGGAAGTATAATTCAAAACTTCCAGAGTGGTGCTCACTACAAGGGGCACTCTGAGTAACGCACCAGTGAAAACGTCTATCACTAATATGGATTCTCAATTTTCGCCTGAAGAAGCTCAAGACCATGAGCAAGGCAGTATTTTTATGATGGGTCCATTCAACTAGAAACGAAATCCCAAGAGTACCATCCACGTTGGATTCTGTGCCAACTTGGAGTTTTATAATCCTAATTTAAGCTTTACAGCGAGCTTTTAAATCCATCCTGAGGTTTTATGAAATATTATTAATCAGATGCTGGAGGGAGCCTTAATTCCTGGAATCCGTTCCACTCAATCTCATTCTAATGCTGTACCCACTATCTTGCAAGAAGTGCTGCAAACCTCCCAAATTCCAGGAATTGGCACTTAGCAATACTTGCATCAGCTTGTACACCCTACATTATACCATCTATTACTGGTAGTGGAAATTTATCATCAATGGATGCTCAATTTACTAGAAGGGCTCCAGTCCTTGAATAACTATGTTACCGAGTTTTTCAAAGTCTGCCTATGAGTTTAGCAGAGATAATTGAGATGCCATCATCAATAATCAGACCCTTCTCAATGAAGTACATCAACAGCTTATTCATCTTGACCATGCAATGTCCAGATTTGTTGATTTACAGTTCCCAAAGCGAGTCTAAGAAGTTTAGCAAGAATGGAAAGAGGGAATTTTCCAACTTTATGAGCATATTCAATCAATGGAAGAAGAAATTAAAAAGCTGTCTTTCTCAATTGGAGCAATTGTACTCAGGAATTGGATTCTGAGTCATCAAAATGGAGAAATCCTTTGGAGCTATGGGTCCACCTGGGGGCGTAGGCCCACATGGACCCCCTGGTGTTGAAGGGCCCTACGGACCGCCTGGCACAGATGGACCTTGAGGGCCCCAGTAGCCAATGGGCATTTGGGATCCCTTCAACAAATCGAATCTCTATTGAGAATGATGGATCACTTACATGAGCAATTTATAAAGAGGCCAAAGAATGTAACTTAACACCTGATGGGGTAACTATTGATCCCCACCTGTCACTTCAGTCTCTATATGATGAACTGAGTAATCTGGGTAAATGGGCGAAGGACACTGATATCCTGTTTCAGCTTATGAATCAAAAGGTGAGATGCTCCAAGCAAAAATTGAAACTTTGAAACCTAACTATAATGCTCAGCAGGAGCAAATTTATGAACTATCTCGTCAGTTAGTTGAAATAGTGGGGCAGACTGAATCTAATCAACAGATTAGTGAAATTTGTACTGATACTGTCAACCCCTATCCTCCATTTTCTTTGCAAGTTTCTGATTTCAACTCTTATGTTTCTACTCAATCTGAACATCCTGGAGTGCATGTTTTGACGGCCAATGCTCCAATGAGTTTCAAGCCAGTATATAAAGACAAGTACTATCCTGGGGAAGGTAGTATTATCTCCTTCCTCTATCTATAAGAGAAGGCTTTAAGTGAGGCCATGGATTATCAAAAAATGAATTACTTGCCAAATTGTCTCAAATGACTGGCTCAGGCTATCATGGTACCCCATTTAATGACTTGTTCTACTTGGTCTCAGGTCAAAGAGGCGCTAATCAAAGAATTTGGGAGTGAGAAAACCTTATCCTCTCAAAAACAGGCTTTTATGGGTATACAGCCCCACCAGAATGAATAAATAAAAAATTTGCTCATTGGTTCTATCAGTAAGCTCGAACTTTGGTAGCCTGTGGTCAGTTAAATTTGGATGATGCAATTACTGCAGTTATGTCTGCTTTTACTTCTAGGACTCTGTTACAAGTATACCTTTTTAGCGTAAAGAAGAATTTTAGAAGTATATTAGACATCAAGGAGGTCTTGTTGGAATTGCCACCTCAATTCTCGGATAAAACTCTGAGTTTACAATTCTCCTTAACCTAGTCACCCTAAAGTTTATGCTATGCCTGAGAATGCTAGAGCGATTCAGTGTAACTACTGTCACCAATATTTCCATACTGAGGACCATTGTTTAAAAAAGAAGCGGATGAGAAGAGGAAAAGGGATAAAACCAATAAGATTCTTCACCTCAATAATGAGATGAATGTGCAACAAGAACATCAAAGCCCTGTCAAGTATAATATAGAGGAACGTTCTTCTTATTCCTTGCCCTCATTGTTGGCTTTATCCTCTCAGTTTAGAAGCACCATCACCCATATTGACTTCCGAGTGAATCAAGTCCATGCCAAAGCTATCATTAATACAGGATCTCTGGTGAATGTTGTTTCATCAAAATTTATCAAGTGGATCAAATTTACACCTGATATTTCTCATGATGAAGAATATGGCACAGCAGGACCTCAGAGTACTCTTTCAATTGGAGCTTTTTCGTCCTTTCCACTAAAAATTAGGAAGTTAACTTTTACCATCCCTGCCATTATCCTCAATAACTTGAGTTATGACCTAATATTGGGGACTCAATTTTTTCAGGAATTCAATGGAATTATTAACTATACCAATTCATCACTTTCCCTTTTGGGGTATAGAGTTCCTTTACTGCTATCCAAATCTTCTCATACCAAACATTGGTTTTTTCTGTTGGAGGGGTCTAAAAGGTCTTATTCTAATCAATACCATGTTGAAGACCCTCATGTAAAATTACCCCCCTACCTCAGTAGATATCAAAGATGGGATGTCTATTTTCTCCCCCAAAAATCCAATTATTCCATCAAAATCGCAGGTAATTCTTGATACTTCTTTACATTTTTTGATTCCTAAAGGACATTTATTACAAGTCCAAGGCATTTTCAACCCTTCTGCTAAAGAAATCTTATCATGTCCTGGAGTATTGGATTTTGCTTATTCAGGATTATTATCTGTTTTATTGGCAAATCTTACCAATGAGCCAAAAATGGTGGATCAAAAGCACCCAATTGCTTATGTCTATTTATTGCCCTTATCTCGGATTTATGATGTTAAACCTTTTGGAAGCCTACAAGACTTTGGGTTGGAAAGTGATCAGGAAATTCTTACTGTGGGGCCTGCTATCAGAGAACAACTCACTAGTGAACAAGAGAAACAAGTGCTTCAGTTTTAGAAGAATACTCCGACATTTTTGCTAAGCATACTTATGACTTTGGTAAGATGAAAGGAGTAATGCACTCCGTTTAACTGGCAATCACCTTCCTATTCGCACCAAACCCTATCATAAGTCTAAAGTGGAATAATCCCAGTGTCGGAAAATTGACTATGGGATCTGCTAGTTGGCAGGCTAATTAGTATGAAGACTGGTCAGCCCTTGCCATTTCGCCTTAGGCGTTGGGGCTAGCAGCACCAGCTAACCCCTTGGCATGTCACCCGTGCCATTCAGGGATCCCCTAGCCTATACTACAACCAACAAATTAATAAAAAACTTATAACAAAAGGTAGAATAGCAAAAAGGGAGATATTTATTGAAAGGGAAGCGCCAGGATTTTACTATTTAAAAAAGGGCTACTTCACCCATCGCCAACCTATCAGCTCTTCCGCTGGTTCTTCCAGACAACCACTTCTTTTCTTCTTCTACTACTTCTTCTTCTACATTATCTTTTCCCTGGCGTTGACCCTCTCACTCCATCCTTCCCAGTGTCTGAATTAGTTTTGGCTCATCCTCAGCCTTAAGTCACCAGTGAGCTATATAAATAATTAACCTAAATAAATGTCACATTTGGATTCAACCTTCAAATTGATAATAATGCACCGGAAAAAACTTCAGTTTCTCGCTTGACTTGGAATATCTTGGCATCTTGCCAACATCTATTCTCATCTTATCTTGATAATAAATGAGGCTTTGAAACCACCCTCAGCTGCCTCAAATTTATATTTGTCGGATCCACTGACATCAGATTATCAGGCAGCAATTTCATAGATGAACAATTAGAGTGAATACATCATCTTTCTTCCAGAAATCCCACAACGGACCATGAATGGCAGTTGGCATCAAACACTGATTATTCTGACTGATATCAATTGGATCATCCTCAGCTATTAGTTGCTGGTGATCCTTCTACTAATTTGGGGCCACCAATTGGCCCCACTCAAATCTAAATACCAAACTTGGAGGAATACTAATTTTGGCTCAACCCAAATTGGGGAGCAATGAACCAGCAATCATATCAAATCATATGAAATTCAGTCAATAAGCCATTCCGCTGGGATTGGCCATATCATCCCAAACTAACGCTAAATCATTGGAGGATTCCATCCGGTTAAAATCACGACAATCAGGTTACCAAAGAATTGCATCAACTATTGGAGGCTGGACTATTGAAACCCTCCAATAGTCCTTGGGCTTCGCCGCTGTTGTTGATTAAGAGAAGAATGGTTCTTACTGAGTGGTTATGGATTACTATAAACTGAATGCTAATACTCAACGAGACAGTTATCCTTTACTTAGGATCAATGATTCCCTTAAGTTGTTGGCTGGATTTACTTATTTTTCAGCCATGGACTTAGCCAGTAGATACTGGAAAATTGAGTTATCCCCGGCAGAATAAGCTAAGTGTGCCCTAATATCCAGTGAAGGTTTATTTGAACCAAATTAAATGCCTCAAAGATCGAGCAATGTCCCAGCCACTTTCCAAAGGGCTATAGATGGTATGTTACGGGATTTAAAGCTCACCTGTGTTCTGGTATTTCTTGATGATATTACCATGTTTTCCAAAACCTTTACTGAACATTTGGGCCATCTAAAAAAATTTTCAGGCAAATTCGAAGTTCTTCCTTAAAGCTCAAACCCTCTAAATGTTCATTCTTCCAAAATAAAATGGAGTTTTTAGGACATCAAGTAACAGCTAAAAGGGATTTGACCCCTCAAGGATAAAATTCAAGCTATTAATTAAATGCCTCCTCCTACCTCTCTGCGGGTATTCAAGTCTTTCTCAGCATGGTTGGGTATTATTGGTAATTTATACCCAAATTTGCTGATATGGATGAACCATTATTCCATCTGTTACAAAAAGGAGTGCCTTTTGAGTGGAGTTCAGCTCAGGAACAGTCATTCAATTCTCTGCGAACTGCCTTGACTAAGGCACCTGTTTTAATCAATCCTCAAATTGATAAGCCTTTTTTATTACATACCTATGTAAGCAATGTCGCTATTAGGGGCTATCTTATCCCAGTGTGATGAGGAGCAGAAGGATCATCCTGTCGCATTTTATAGCAAAACTTTATCCAAAGCTGAACGGAATTACAGTGTAACTGAGCGAGAGTTTTTGGCCATAATTCTAGCAATCAAGCACTTCTGTCCCTTCTTTTATGGTAACCATTTTACTGTTATTACTGACCATTCTTCTTTAAGATGGTTGCAGAATATGAGGGATCCTGACAGGAGATTGGCTCAATGGGCTTTAAGATTGCAAAATTACGATTTTCCATTGTTCAAGGTTAAAGTGTCCAACATCAGAATGCTGATGGTCTGTCCCAACTGCCTATTCTGACTTTGGGGGTGGATAATGGAGAACGATTATATAATCTCATTGGGTGGCCTGAGCTGTGGGATCAAGAGTCTGAAGAAGATCGAGCCTATTTAAAATCCATTACTAAAGATACTATGATTTGGGAAGGAGCTTTATATAAGAAGGTCAAATCTAAGAGGTTACCCTTTTTATACCCAAACTCAAGATTTCAGGCTATCATGGAAGGACATGAGCAAGTAGGCCATAGTGTGTTGAAGAAAACTCAAGAATGGTTGAAAACTTGATATTATTAGAAATACCATGATTAAATTCATCCAAGAGACCCTTGACTTGTGTCTTATTTGTAATAGTCATGGAATTACCAACTCAACTTATCAACGTCAAGTTATTTTTCTAACAAAAGCGTTTGAAGTGGTAAGCATTGGTGTGGTAGGCCCTTTTCCTTGGGGATTACATGGCTACCAGTATATTATTATTGCTGTCAACCATTTAACTTAATGAGTTGAAGCCATTTCCATTGCCACCCCCTCAGTAAAAACTATGGCGCTATTCTTATACCAACACATAATCTCTCAACATGGGTGTCCCAAGGTCTTTATGTCAGATAATGGATATATTTTACCTCGCAACTTTTATAGGAATTATCTAAATTATTCAACACTGCCCAACGATTTGTCATTTCGTAAAATCATTTCATGGATGGGGCCATTGAATGGGTCAATGGAACTATAGTTTCGATTTTATAAAAGATGGCTTCTACTGATCCATATTGGTGGAATATTTACTTGACTAGTGCCTTATTTTCATATCAGATAAGCTATCATTGAATTATCAAGATGTCGCCTTTCAAGTGCCTATATGGGCGAGACCCCTCAGTCCCTTCTAGTGTTCAAACCATACTTGAATAAAGCATACCAGAAAACTCTGATCTAATTTTGAGAAATCTGGCAGATGAAATTATTCATCTTCAAGCTCAAGCCATGAAATAAATTGAAGTAACTACTCAAAAAGAGACTCAAAGAATTAATTAACATAATCCCGCCTTAGCTTAATACCAAATCAAAGATTATGTTATGTATTACCACTCTCAGCCTGATGGGCAAACTAAGAAGTTAGGAACCAACTGGGCTAGTCCTTATCAAATTATTTTTAAGAGGGCTAGAATACTTAGTTTTTTCATGTTGATACTGGCATAGTGATAAATTGTATACACCCTAAGTTTTTAAGATTTCACCCTCCTCCACAATTAAATCTTGAAGCAAAAAAGTTTTGGGATTTCGCCAAAATCTCTTGTCTCCAGAAATTCTACTCCATCGATTCCCCTGGCATCATTGGAAGGAAAGCTTAATTTATTAAAGCTATCAAGGCTAATAAGAACGACCAGCCTCATCCCAATAAATTCAATGAAAATTTAATTGTGCAGCGATTAATTAGCTCTGATAGATTACAAACCAGATCAAAACCTATAAATATCCCATCCTTCCAATAAAAAAAATTAAGTCAATTTATAACCGGTTTTTACTTTAATTATCGCTTTTTAGGAGAATCTACTCAAAGTAACTTCTAGAGAGAAAACCTGCCCCATTGGAAGTGTAATTCAAAACTTCCAGACACCTCAACGAGTTGTTAAGAGGGGGCTGAGAAACCGGCTTGATCTCCTCACAGGGGAGGGCTTTTTGGCGCTCATCTACCCTTTTGACTTTTGAAAGGAGCAACGTAGCTGCCCCAACTTTTGGGGGAGGCGTTGGAAGTGTAATGGCTTTAATTTTTTTCCTTAAAAGCATAGGCTTGAGCTGCCCCATGACTACAGGTTTAGGATTAGAGTTGGCTGGAGGAGATAGCGTTGCAGTAGTGGGTGCTTTAACTAGCCAGCTTTATGTTGATCAGCGGCTGTGAGCCTTGGGGAAACATCCAATTTAGCTGCTGTGACCTGATCATTTAACCCTTTATTGGTGGAGGCGACTGTCACTCAAGATAGGGGTTTACACTTAAGAGCAGGCGTTGGGGCCACTTGTAGAGGCTCATTATCTGATAGCAGACGATCTTGGTGACAAGGTGGGGGAAGGAAGCGCGGCCCCATTGACAAGGATGGACTCTGACTTACTAACTTGAGAACCTCAGGTTTGCTGAGCGGAGTAGTAACCAGAGTAGGGGGCCCATAGGGATCATCAAAGCCTACTTTGGTGAGGCTACAGCTGAATAATTCTCAATGGTCATTATCTGGGGTTGACCCAACACCTGTAGTAGATTCAGCGTTATACATATCTGCAACCTCCAGAAGAGCCTCCTTGATATCTCAGATAGTCTGACTATGGCGCTTTAAAGAAATAAGATGCTGAGTTATAGAAGGATGAGACATCAACCCGCTCATAATGGCAGCAATGGTGTCGTCAATAGCTAGCATTTTGGCAAGCAAGAGGTTGAGCTTCCTTATAGAACTGCTCAACAAAAGAGGAGATCAATTACCCACTGGCACATCAAGTCACGTACTTGTGTGCTGGCTCTCATCAATTTTGCTGAGCATAAAACTGCTCAATTGTTGAAATGATGGACACCGCCGGCATCATTAACAAAGAAAACCCCCAACTATACCTCTTTATGCCCCATGTAGCTGATGCTCCCACCCCAATGCTGTCCACCATGGTCCACTAGCTAAAGCGGGCGCTGGACAAAAGTTTTCCCAAAGCCTCCTCGTCATCTGATATGACTTCCTAGGCTGATAACCTAGGGGCTATATTAGGAATACTTTTAATTTATGATAATCCCTTTTTTTGGCCCATTTGCAAATAAAGATGCGTGGCAGCTCCCCCTTTTGGGTTGGGCACCACTAATACTAAAAA
>JAKSZP010005999.1:0-35612 GCA_022478985.1 Massospora cicadina | reverse complement strand
TGTCAATTATCAACCATACTCTTGAATGATTGACTATAATGCCCAAATATGTACACTTAGAGTATTGCAATAAACTTTACTGAGTAAATTGTGGCATTATATACTTATTATAGAGTATGAATAATTGTGAAGACAAATCAGTAAAGAATTCCTTGGTTGCGTTAATAGAGAGAGAAAAATTCGTTTCAAGTATCAACTTGAGTAATTCTTCCGTGTTTTCAGCATTTCTTATCTTTCCTGCCAACTTAGAAGCAAGTGGCTAACTTCTCTCAGAATTTTAGGGTCTATCCCCTTCGCCTTTGCTTTAATAGTTACGATCATGTCTAAATTAACCACTGTTAAAGTGAATCAGGTGTATCTTCATCTATGAATAAAATAAAACTATCAATATTGTCTTAAATTAAGTCAAGGGAACCATGTTTGATCACATTGCTATAATGTCCCCTATCTAGTCTTCTGTTTCTTTTCATGGGTCTTGACTAGTTTTCTTTTCTTGATCCTTAACAAGATTAACTTTCTCTATAAGCTTTTTATTCTGACATTGAGCCACACATGCCCAAGTTTTCAACATTAGTGGTATTTAGTTCTATCCTCTCATTTCAGTCCTTCAGATTTAATTCCTGATATGACAAAATTTCTTGTTCACAATAAACACATCAAATTAACTGTATTTTAAACTTTGTATAATTAACTTTAAAAATTCGATCAGGCTCTTTGATATTGCTCCTCCCACCTAAGATTAGTCGCAATCTGTGATGTAGAAGTCTGGTTTAAAAGCGCCAATGTCGTAATGTGATGCAACTCAATGTAAAGCCAAAGCACCACTTGAATTGCTATGCGCGCATTAAAATCATATAATATTTGTGCACTGGCCAGGATCTACAATTTCTGGTATAATTGGTCGGCAAAAGCTGCTAAGGCCTTTACTTTCAAAGTTAGATTCCCCTAAGCTCATGTTTACAGTTAGGCATCCCAGTAGGACAACCAAACGCAGTAATAGTAGCATCCCTACCATTGGTGTACAAAAATTATCCATGTTGTGATGGGGCAACACTAGATTTTGACAATTGGTGTCTAGGCAGTACAATACTGTTACTGCCTTCTGTTGGTCCCTATATCCAAAAATCATCATATTAAAATAGATTGAAAAATGCTGCTGCGTGTCCCTGAATAATTTGGGTAGTTTCAGCGTATTCCAAAACTCTTGTGACACTCCACTGGTAGGGGATTCCTTCCTGTCAACTCAACTCATGACAGCTACAACTTTAGGGAATCATCTCAAAAATTTAGAAAATGATCTAGGCATATTTCTTGGTGAATGCATTTCTTAATTATAATTTCCTGTATTTTATTGTTGATTCATTAGCCTCCATCTGAGTTCAAACACTTGTGACTTTTATGTTCTTCAATGAATATTAAAAACACGCCAAGTCTTCATGAATCCAGTGGAAGCGTTCTCTATCCGCTTTACATTCAGTCTTCTGAAATAATATTTTTTTGCCTGATTTGGTCTCCTTTCATTTTAAATGAGGTGACCTTCCCATAGAGACTGTTGTTGACCTTTCTGACTTTCTCATTCTCCTCCTCAGCTTTTGTTGCTCGCTCTTACAAAGTAACAAGATTGGCTTGTGCCACCTTGTTTAGCCCATTCTTGCTGATGATATCCGATTCTTTCCAGAGTTTTGTCTGTTTGCTTTTATATGAAATTATACTAATACGTTATACTATTAAATTTGGCTTAAAAACTCAATTACCCCCTGTAGTGAGCGCCAAAATGTAGATTTTTTGGGACCTATGTACTTAACTATTCTTGTTAATATTAACTAAACATAAACTTTCAACTGGATGGCTCGCCTTAGCTCTAAAGTCTACTGCACAGATGCCTATATATGGGTTGATATAAATCATTGATATAGGTGAATAGGACAGTGCCGCTTCCACCATGTCTGCCGCTCAGGGCTCAGGCGCTGCCCCAGTGGCTGCCTCACCCCAATTTTTCAAATGAGGCTCGATTCTCCCACTCCAACGTTGGGAAATTCTGGAACTGCTTCCAAAGTGGCGACCAATCAAAATCTATAAAAATCTAAATTTTGAAAATTCAACCGGATTATGGAATCCTGAGTCAATGGCTGAACCAGTTTCAGCTGAGCTGCCATGGTTGACAGCACATGGCCAATCAGCTCCAGCCACAGCCCAAATTCCTGTGGATGGCCCAGCGCTGGATGAATCCAATCCATTTGAGGCTCTCAAGCGGATTGAGGAGGATGGACAGCTATGCCATGTAAAACCCTATTTTGCTTAGGAGGAGTTCTTCGTTGACCCTCCCAAATTGCGCTCCCACGTTTTTCATCCAAAGAATGGCTTACCATTTATAAAAAAATTAACAATATGGCAGTTGCAGCTGCAGCTGCCCCAGCCAACACCCTCCTCCTCCAGCAACTCCATGGGGCAATGGATCCCCTTGTCAAGGGTATTCCTAACCCCAATTTTCCTCATGATTTTGAGGAAGAAGCAAAGTATGAAATTGAGGAGCTTGCTTTGGGTGTGAGCCGTGGTTGCATTGATGCAGCAAAAACTTCTCTTTTTGACCCCAATTATCCCAAAACCTGCCAGCGCATCAAGTCATTTACTTGTGTTCCAGCTCTCATCAATTTTGCTGAGCTCAACTTGCTCAATATGTTGAGGTGATGGACAACGCCGGCTTCATTAACTAAGAAAACACCTAACTATACCTCCTTATGCCCCATGTCACTGATGCTCCCACCTCAATGCTGTCCGCCATGGTCCACCATCTAAAGAGGGCGCTGAACAAAAGTTTTCCTAAAGCCTCCTCGCCATCTGATATAGCTTCCTAGGCTGATAACCTAGGGGCTATATTAGGAAATTTTTAATTAATGATAATCCCTTTGTTTGGCCCATTTGTGAATAAAGATGCGTGGCGACTCCCCCTTTTGGTTTGGGCAAAACTAGTACTAAAAAAGATAATATTGTTTAGGTTGGCAACTGTATAAAGATTATCGCCCTAGTTGAGTTTATGTAGAACAAGTTAAGTAGAGAGTCCAACGCTAGACCGGTGCTAACTCTCTTCTCTCTCTTCATGAAGGAGCAGGCGGAGTAACTGATAGTTATTTGGACAGAGGGATCCTTTCCCTTCAACTTTTACCACAGGAGTTATCAACTGACAAATATTAAGGGGAATCCTTGTCTCTTCCATTCTATCCTAAGAGTATATAATAGCAATTTTAAAACTATCTAAACGCCATTTCAAGTGAAATAGAAAACTTTTTACTGATTTTATTATATAATCTATCTACATAAAAATCAAGGTATTATATAAGGGATATGGGAACAACACTTACATTAGCTCCTTACTGGGAAACGGCAGCTGTTGCCAATGGATTATCCCTCTGATAAAATCTGGGCCGCTATATGGTTGCTCACTTCTATGCCCGGACTTCAACTGCACAGATTTTTGGATAGTTGCGTTGATTTATTTGAAATTAATCAACTGGGGAAATATTAGTATGAAGATTAACATTAAAGTTGAATGCCCAAAAGCCACGTTGAGTGAATTTTCCAACTCTAGACATGGGCTTCTTCCTCTTGAAGATATTTTGGTACTAATTCGGAACATTTTTCCTATTATCTTCTCACATAGCCAAGTAGAGACTTGATAAGACCAACCTAAGGATATCTGTTCCATGCACTCTTATCTTAAAGTAATGTTAAACAACCAATGTATAACAACTTAGTTAATTTCAAGTTTGATCTCTTTTTATTAGGATTATTTGAGGGGGGGTTTATATTTAGAATTGACACACAACTTTTCAGCTGTCCGCTGGGGATTATCTGCGCTCCTATGCTAATTTGACCCTCAAGTGTTAGGCACCAAATCTCATCAGATATTGGTGACTTGAGTTCTAAGGCAGCATAATCCTCAGCTGTTTGGCGACCAAACAATTGGTGTTTAGAACTTGAAACCAATTGTTTTGGCTGATGACGATCCTACTCTCTACCTCTGGAATTAAAACGCTTAGTTAATTTCTGACGGCACCCCATTCATTCTGCTCTGAACAATTTCCAATAATTCGACTATAAGGCATTTTTTCTCATCAAATTTTTGCTTAGTATCATTGGGGATGATCCCTAACAATAATCTCTCAAGTTAGCAACCATTGCTAAGACTATAAATAACAAATTGTCAGATTTGTCAATCATTCTATAGGTTGGATAATGTGGTTAACTGAAATTCCAATGTATCCCCCCTCTTGACCAGATTATTCAACAGAAGATAGAACTCTCAGGGATGGAAGCCGCCTCATTTTGTGCTCATATTTGATTTATCATATATTCTATGTTCTCAGAGGATTTCAGCTCTGTTCTGACTCAATGCTCATATGTTATTCTTGGTTTTGACAACTTCTTATCCTTAGTTACTACCTGCTGCCACCACTTCATGAGTGTGGTTCCCATGAAATCATGCCACGCCAGTCCTATCTTTGCGTCCTTGCTAAAAGATCAACTGGTCCACCTGTACAAACCCCAGAAAGGGTCCCAATGGCATCTTGCCATTCAACCTTTACCAACCTCAGGACTGGTTTCTGTGACTCCATAGTCAACCTGTACAAACCTTAGGATGGGTCTCAATGGCACCTTGCCACCTGTACCAACCCCAGGACGGGTTTCAACATCTTGTTGATAGGGAATATTCCAGTGGATCTAGTTTCATCCCGTCCTGATCATGCCAATTTCTCAGTATTCATGCACATTATTGACTTTCCTTTCCTCAACACTTTGAGGTGGATCATATCGCCAGATACATTTACTACATGAAAAATAAAATCGCTCTTTTTACTAATATTTTTAGTTTTTATATTTTTTATGCATCTTTTTATCTTTATGTCTTTTTTCATATTTGTATTCTTTTTCCCTTAAATCCAATACTTTAATTATTTTGTGTGGATCTATTGACTATTTGACCATCTTCAATATTCTTGATCATATAGGCATCATTCAACAATTTGGTATAATGCTGAATGGTACCATCCTTAGGCGTTTAACTAATTTTTTTACTTTTTCTCTATCATTATTTGTTGACTTAAATATTCAGATAAGCTCTATAAATAAAACTGTACACGTTCCTATATGCATGCAGATTAACTTAATAAATTTTTCTCTTTCCAAACTTGTCAGGATCTGATCCTATTTCTCAGCATTATTTGTCAACTTGACCGTTTAGATTAATTCTGCTGATAGATCTGTATTAATCCACTACTTGTACAGATTAATTTGGTAACGTTGTTCTTTGTCAAATTTCACCTAGATCTGATCACATATTTCAGCATTTCTTGCCTTTATCATCAATTGACTAATTTAACACTGAGTAACTTCATCCACTATTCTTTGGATTAATCGCCATTCATTTTGATCTCACCTAACACCTTGGGACTTCTCACAGAGGACCCAGTCGTAACCTAAATAGGTCCTGCCAACAAAATTTATTCCAAATAGATATCTGGCATAACATGTTCTCTTGCTGTGATAGATAGTTCCGCATCTAAACTGCAAGGTCTTTCCCCAGATTTTGGGAAGATACTTCCTCCTCTTGAGGAATCACAACATTCAAAATTCGTTGTGGTTTCTTCTCTTAAAAAGAGTGGCAAATTGTCCCATTGCTCCACTTTTCCAATAGTGGTTAGTTGAATTATCATTCCACTTGGATCCATTGGGGTTTTCCCCATTCATCATGATTCTGTTGATTAATGACTTTCAATGCTCAAAGGAATTTTGTCTTCTAATTCTACCATAGTTTGATCATCCTCAGTTGGAATTTCGTCATAAAATTAATTGGGCGCTTCAAAAGTTGCTATCAACATTATAGATGGTCCACCATCTGTGAGGTTGTTATTTCAGTTACTAGTGCTGTTGCCATAATCTGATGCTATTTGAATTAGGATAAAGTGCCACCTGCATGGCTATGCATGCATCAAAGTCAAGTAGCACTTTTCCCCTTCCAATATCTGGGATTCTTAATAGTACCAATTGGCAAAACTGGCCAGGGTCTCATCCTTGCAGAATTATATACCTATTAACTCTTGCTTGTGATTTGCCATTTGAGTAGGACTTCCAAACTCCAACATAATTGCTGCTTTTTCATCAGCGTACAGCCAGTTGTTCCCATTGAGGTTAGGTAGTTCCAGATTCTGGCAATCAGTGCTAAGACAGTTTATTACAGTCACCACTTTCTGATGGTCTGCATAACTGAACATGAACATATCAAATAAGCGGAAAAATCCCAGGGCGTTATCCTTGTGAAAAGTGGGCAGCTTCGGCATATTTCAAAAATTCCTCAGTTGCTCCACTCAAAGAAAATTTCTTGTCCAACAACTTGAGTAGCCATAGGAGTGGCTTTGGGAGTCATTTCTGACCCACCAGCAACTGATACGGGCTTATTTCAGGGCAAAGAGGTCTTCCCAATTGGTGTTTCATATGCCTTTACTGGCCTTTTTCGCCTCTATTTTCACACAATCACATTTGTGATTTAACAACTTACAATGATCTGTCATTCTCACCATCTCCTCATTTAACTGCTGGATGCGTTCTTAATCTGCTTCACATTTAGTTCTTTGGAATAAAATTTCTTTAATAAGCTCACCCTCTTTCCACTTCAAAGAGGCAACTTTTCCACACAGGTCGTCATTCAAAGTTCTGAATTGTTTGAGCAATTCTCTCCCTTGATTAAAATCTCCTATAAGTTATTTATGTTAGCTTGAGATGCCAATCTAAGCACATTTTGATTGATGGCCTGTAGTTCCGCCCATAGCTTCTGAAGCTCATTCTTTTAAGACAGCATGGTTTAAATTGGCTTTTGAAAACTCCTATACACCCTGTAGTGAGCACCAATCGTTAAATTCTGGGAAGCTAGATGGTTGCTCGCTTCTGTGCGATGACTTCAACTGCACAGATTCTTGGATACTTGATTGATTTGATTGAACTTAATTAACAGGGGCAATAATAGTATGAAAACTATTATTAAAGTTAAATGCCCAAAAGCCATGTTGAATGAATTTCCAACGCTAGACAGGTGCTCTTTCCTCTTGAATATATTTTGGTACTAACAGAGAACACTTTTCCTATTATCTTCTCTCATAGCCAAGTGGAGACTTAATAAGACCAACCTAAGGATATCTGTTCCATGCACTCTTATCTTAAAGTAATGTTAAACAACCAATGTATATCAACTTAGTTAATTTCAAGTTTGATCTCTTTTTATTAGGGATTATTTGAGGGGTTTTTATTTTTAAATTTGCCACACGACTTTTTAGATGTCCTCTGGGAATTATTTGCGCTCCTATGATGATTTAACCCTCAAGTGTTAGGCACCAAATCTCTTCAGGTACTGTTGACTTGAGTTTCTTTGGCAGCATAATCCTCAGATGTAGGCGATCAAAAAATAGGTGTTAGGAACTCAAAACCAATTGTTTTGAACAATGATGATCCAACTCTCTACCTCTGGAATTAAAACAGCTAGGTTATTTCTGACAGCTCCCCATTCATTCTGTGTCATAAAATAGGATGGTATCATTAGGATCTGCCATATTGTTTGTACAGGTAAAACCCACAGAGCAACAGAAAGACAATGTGGGATCATCGGTCCTTTGGACACATTTGAAAATATACTAAAATAGGATCAATTGCCCCAATTGACTCTTTCATTTATTTTAATAAGTACAGTGACCTTTCGCTGTCTCACTCTCTTTCTACTGTTAACAACCTACCTTCTCTCAATCGCCCATCTCGCTTATATACACCAGCTTTGGATGATTTGCTCTCATAGCTTGGGCTCTTCTATTCTGCCAATTCTCCTCAATTTTGGCTTGTTATTATCTAATTCTCTATCGCCCTAATTGTAGGCGATTTAATTCATATTCATTGAATGTTGACATCGCCTTATCACCTTATTTGGAGGCAATCCAATAATAACCTTTATATTCCAATATTGCCTCGTCTTGAGACACTCAAATAATCATAACTGATATCATGTTCGGTGGATTCTTCCCAATCCGCCCTAGCTGTCCCACAATTATTATCCAGTCATATTAGAATCACGACATTACCCCCTCCTTGACTGGACAATAAGGCTCCTATTGTTTGTATGTTCGGAGGAACTTCACATGCACCTGTTAATGATCTGATTACTTGTGAGGTCCTTGATGGTATATGCATCAACCCAAGTTTTCTCTATAACTTCAAACGGACCAATCCAAATACTGGATAGCTTGTGTTTCCATCTGAACTTATGTTGGTCATGGAAGAGAACCATATCGCTTTCCTTGAACTGCGCCAACCCACTACAACATACCTGATCGGTAGCCTGATTCCTGGTCTTTTTAGCTAAGCTGAAGGAATATTCTTCAGTTTGTAATTTAATTACAATGTTTGCAAGATTAGTCAAATAGCGGTGGTGTTCCATTCCGCCGGTGCCTTCTACACATGAATTAGTAATGCTGGAAGAGCTGGGTGCCAGCCATATAGTAGTTGGAAGGGACTCTTCCCCATGGCAGAATGGTAACTAATGTTATAGGCAAACATGGCAGTGGAAAGGAGAGAGCTTCTTTTGGAAAGGGTAATCCGTTACTGATTTTTGTAGTATGTTCACCAGAGTCCCATTCACCCGTTCAGCCATTCCTTGGAATCTGGGTGGCATGGGGTTGTCAGAACCCTGCAGATTCCCATAATCTCAAATAGTTTGGGGAGGATGTGTGAGGTGGAGTTGGTTTTGTTATCAGTGAGAATAAACTGAGGGCAGCTATGTCACTGAATAATGCATTCCATCATGAACTTGGCCACTGTAACTTCCCTCAAGTTTTTATCGCCCTCGCTTCAACCCACCGGGTCAAGTGGTCAATAGCCACAAGAATTTACTTACACCGGTTAGCTCCTGTTGGCAAGGGACCAATGACATCAAGGGAAACCGTGTGCCAAGTAAAATGTGGTTTTACTACCCAGTATGAATTCTTATGGCGGAATGGCTTCTCTACTTGACACTGATGGAAGCAGGAAATAGTTTTGAGCACATTAAAGCTCATGCTTACCCAGTAGTACCAAGGGTGCAACAACTCCATTGTCTTATGCACCCCACCATGTCCGACTGCCTTGTGGGCACTCATAATGATTCCCAGCCATGCTGAGGGTCACAGAAAATTCTTCAAAGAATCGCCAATCTGCTTGTACAGTTTCCCATTCTATTGAAAGGTATTCGTTCAACCTTGGTTAATGCTTAGATCACTTAAGGCGGTTCATCTTCATATTTTCCACAAAGCATCTTATCATACATCACATCACTGAGGTCCACCATCACAGCAACAGTCGGCAATTATGATAAACAATCAGTGTTCTGATGCTTTACTCCTGGGTGATGAAGGATCTCGAAGTCATGAGCCTGCAGCTTAAGAGTCCATTGAGCCAAACGGCCTTCGGGCTCTTTGAGGTTCTGCAACCAGCGTAATGACACGTGATCTATTATGACTTTAAACTTTACCCCATGAAAATAGACTCTGAAGTGCTTATACGTGTAGATCACTGCTAAGCGCTCCCACTTGGTCACTGTATAATTACTCTCATGGAAGTTCAGACTTTGATTACAGTACACTACAGGATGTTCCTCTCCATCGTCATCTTTCTGATAAAGTACAGCCCCAACAGCGGAAAGGGGCGCATCCATCTGAATGATAAACTCCCAATTAAAGTTCAGATATTGTAACACCAGTGCACTGGTTAACGCCATACAAAGTGTATTGAAAGCAAATTGACGACGTTCCATCCATTCAAACACAGCTTCCTTTTTTAACAACTCAATAAGTGGCCCCCAATACAGCTAAAATTAGGGATAAGCGCAGGTAGTAATTGACCACTCCCAAAAATACCTTTATGTCACATTTACTATTAGGTGTAGTAATTTTGCTTATGGCCTCCACCTTGACTGACTGTGGTTTCAATCCTTTAGATTCTACCTCAAACCCCAGGTATTCCAGCTGATCTTTGAAGAGTTTACACTTTCGAGGTTTAATTTTAATGTTTGCCTCAGCCAGCTGGCGGAATAATGCTTCAAGGTGGTCAAGGTGCTCTGAAAAGGTTCGAGAGAAAACGTTAACATTATTGAGGTATACTAGGACGCATGACAGTTTCAGGTCACCAAGAATAGTGTTTATGGCTTGCTGAAATGTAGCCGGGGCGTTACACAGCCCTTGAAGCATCCATATCAGTTGAAAAGGCCTTTATAGGTGCTTACAGCGCATTTTCCCTGTTCTACCATGGGTAACTCGATTTGTCAGTAACCTAATATCAAGTCCATCGCTAAAAAATAACGGGCTCCCCCTAACTGATCCAAAGCATTGTCAATCCTTGGCAAAGGGTACAAGTCCTTTTTTGTAATACTGTTGAGCTTCCAGTAGTCTATTACTACGTGGTTGGTGACATCCTTCTTTTTTACAATCAGAACGGGCGAAGCCCATGGACTCTTAGATGGTTGAGCATCCCTTGCTCCAGCAACTTGTCAATTTTGTTAGTGACAATGTCTTCCACTTCCCTCAATTGATGGATTGGTCGAGACCTTATAGGGGGATGATCTCCTGTGTCTACTCGATGGACTACCCCCAGGCACACCCTAAGTCATGATCATTGACAGCAAAAATCCCCTTGTACTTCTGGAATAAAGCTATTGCTTGGTCTTTTTGCTCTTCCAATAATCCTATTAAATTCCTCTGCAGTACCACTGTTAGTACACCAGCTGGTGCCTCGACTGGTAGACCAAATTGTCCAACGACCCACAATAATGAACCTGAAGGACCTCTTCTATTGGAATTAAATGGTAATATGCTATTATTTGGTGTCAGTGGATTTGCATTGGTTTGCGCTAGAGGTTTGCTAACAAAACCTTAATCTCTCCATATTCTGGAAGTATAATCTCTGGAGCCACATGTGGCTCAAAACGCGTTTGATGATAGAGCCCAATGACTTCCCCATATAGCCCAATAGACACTTCCACCTTAAACTCGGTGTTTTCTAAGACTTGATGTTCAGAAGGAATAGAGTTGGGCCCTGCAGCTCGAAGAGGTATCCCTTGGTATTCATATATCTGCTGGGGAAGGGGCCAAGTCTTGCGTTTTAGTCGGTGATAACAAACTGACATCATCCTGCCACTATAGGAAAGGTTGATATGGCTCTTATGCACCAGATCCTTCGGTACTCCGCTAGAGGTGAAGTAAATTGGGATCCGCAGGCCCAGAATGGCGAGGGTCTCCTCCATCATATTAATGACAGGCCTGAAATGGCGCAGGAGAGTGGTTCTGATTAACAGGTCGTAGTTTTCATTTGCTAACACGATTGCCAGAGCTACAACAACAATGGACCCAAAGCGCAGGGGTAGTGCACTGTAAGCCCCCTCAAAGACGGTGCTTTCTGCTCCAGCAGTTCTATACACCATTCAATGGTCCACATCAGGTTTTAAATTCAACTTCGCCATCAATTTAGTGGAAACTATGTTGACTGGAGCACCAGTATCTATTATAGCGCAAACTCTATTTTTTGCTACAAAGATATCACAGTAAGTCACTCAGAATATAAAGAATATTGACTGTTTAATATGTGGACATTTATGGGATCTCTTTTTTCAAGAAAACTCATTATCTCCTCACCAACTTGGAGGTATTCTTTGACAATGGAATCTACCAGAAGGGCGACATTTACTCCTTTCAGAGTTGGCGCATCTGTGGCAGAATCAAGCTTGTCTGAGGAAGCTTGATCAATAATTTGGCAGGCATACGGCTTTGTTGTTCTGGGGACACTTCTTCTGCCGCTGCTTTGGCTTGAGCTCGTGTTGCTACGTTTACTCCACCAACTGGCTACTGGTATAAGATTCCATCATCATACTTAGGGACTTCCGCAGGATATACTACTATTGATTCAGGGACGTTCTGGGTTGGAATCGCGGAGGTAGAGGGTCCCATCTCTACTCCGCTCTATTTTTTACCTGATAGTATTGATCTTGGTGTACGTAATTCATAAAGCTTTTATGACAGAATTTTGCCAAATGACCAAGGCGACTGCATTCATAGCAGTTAACCCCATAAGAGCCACGTCCTTGATCGTCATAAGAGGGTCCATATTGGAAAGTTTGTGGTCATTTGGCATAATCAGGGCCAGGTCAGAAAGATTTTTTACGTTTGGCATAGCTAGGTCCTGGTCAGTAGCTGGGTTGCTAACAGTTTACGTGCAAGCCCATTGACATTGATCGAACTGTTGAGTATAATTTGGCTAAGGATGAGGCTCAGAGTTATAGAAAGGCCAAGGTTTGCTAAACGGATCTGGAGTTGGATGAGAGTATTCTCCTGAATAAGAGGGTGCAGTAGATGCAGTAGTTTTCCATTCCATATTCAGTGGAGGAAAGTTAAAGGATATGAGACGCAAAAACTGTACAATCTTGAGTAAAGGTATGTCGTCATCCAGAAGCGGTGAAATGACATTGTGAAGCTCTCAGTATGGCTTCACCCTGGAGGTCATGGCGATGCACATGTAGGCTTCCGCTAAGTACCCTGCCCCAGTCAGCATGTGGGCTTCCATTGTGAATCAATCAGCGAACTCCAGGAGAGTCTCATTTTGGCAGAATCTGATTGTTAAAAATTCCGCTTTCCGCTGTGACATCTTTGAGGTACCCCCAAACAGGCAAAAAATGGTAAACTCACATACTTATAGGTAAAAGAGCTACTTGGGAGGTAACAGGTGACTTGATCATCACTCCTAATGTCCAAGGCGGATATCAACAATTTAGCTTTCCATCTATCAGATACACCTTCCTCTGCAAATTCAAACATTTTTAAGAAACCATGTATGTTCCCATTTTTATCAAACGAAGTTAGTTTCTCAATATTAACCTCCTCATCCCATTCAATAGATATTTGGCCCATATTGAGGAATAGGTTGAGCTCTGAAAGCAGTTTCCAGATGGGGAGCTGGACCAGTAGAAGTTGGAATGTCCACCACTTCAGGGTAGCGTAACCTTCTTCCATGATCAGCACCGCCATTACTTGAGAGGGAATTGGCGCTCTGACTCATAGTCGTATCCATTACTGCCATCCTGGGTATAGTAGCTCTGACCAGCGTCATATTAATCCTCATATGATGCACCCTCTTGATGGTCATCCTCATCCCAGTGAGAAGACCAAGATGCGCTGGTCAATTTCTGCTTTGCGCACTGCAGCCATTTGGTATTATCATCCAATTGGTTGTCGAGTTCCTTGTTTTGTTGACCCAAAATTTGCATTTGGCTAAACGTGCTATCAAGCTGGTGCATGACAGCATTTCGTTCTTGGAGGAGTTCATCCTGTTTTTTTGAGCACCGCATCTAAGGTAAGTTTGTTATCCCCATACCCGGCTGGTGCAGTGTTTCAGGAAAGATTCCCCAGCAACACAGGCTGTGTAAGGCATGGTGGTGACTGGAGTTTCGTAGTACTTGGTGGTTGATCAATGGGCCCCCTGTAGTGAGCACCACTGTTATAAAATTGGACGGTATCATTAGGATGCACCATATTGTTTGTACAGGTCAAACTCACTGAGCAACAGACAGATGATGTGGGGATCATCGTTCCTTTGAACACACTTGAAAATATACTAAAAATAGGAGCAATTTCCCCAATCAACTCTTTTATTTATTTTAATAAATACAGCGATCTTTCACTTTCTTGCTCTCTTTCTGCTGTTAACAACCTACCTTCTCTCAATCGCCCATCTCGCTTATATACAGCAGCTTCAGGCAATTTCGCTCTCATAGATTGGGATATTCTATTCCACTGATTCTCCTCAATTTCAGCTTATTATTTTCTAATTCTCTATCGCCCTAATTTAGGCGATTTACATCATATTTGTCAGATGTTGACATTGCCTTATTGCCTTATCGCCTTGTTTGGAGGTGATCCAATGATAACCCATTATATCCCAATATCGCCTCATCTTGAGCCATCAAATGATTGTAACTGATATCACGTTTGGCGGAGTCTTCCCACTCCGCCCTAGCTGTCCCCCAACTATCATCCAGTTTTATTGGAATCATGAGATTATACTTTGGACAATTCCTAATAATTTGACTATAAAATATTGTTCCTTCATCAAATTTGTGCTTAATATTATTGTGGATGATCCCTAACAATAATTTCTTAAGTTGGCAACCATTGGTGAGACTATAAAATTATAACAAATTGTCAAATTTGTTAATCAATCAATAGGTTGGATAATGTGGTCATCTGAGATTCTAACACCCTCAGAGGTCTCACATACAAGGATTTTATCACCCGCCTAAGCAAATTACTTATTTGGCCAGAAATACACTACCTCTAGTCAATTGATGAAAATGTCCCTAATATTAAAATCAACCTTAGCAAATTACCTATTTAGGCTAGCAACCTACTTAAGTAATGGGACTTTTATCTATCAACAACAGACCATAATACATAATAGGTTAAACTGCAAGTTGCTCTGAGAAGCATTGTTAATCCTTTAGCAATTAGCATAATGTCCTTGAGTTAATCAGTGACAAACCAGATTGACTAATATGATTAAATTACCAATTAATGAATTTACACTCAAGTCATATAGTAAATGCATTGTCAGAGATCATCCCCAAAAAACCTAAAGTAATTCAGCGGGATAAAATCCCAGCAGATTGGCTAATATTCGTTGAAGGGATTCCCTGAACAATAGGTATCATTTAAAAATGATAGCTCCCACATCCCTTAGAGGATCTTTTTCCCTAGTGAGCAAGAAAATTTATTGTATTCTGATTATCTGGGTAATATGGGCATAATTGAAATCTCAACAGCATAATCGTTATTTTAAAAATTATATGCAACTGTGTTGCCACCATAATGTGAGCTTCGCAAGAGAAGGTAGGTCAAAATACCACTTGAAGGGGTAGAAACCAATGAATATAACAGACTTATACACTTCCATGGCCATCTCAATGATGGATGCGCTCAGGTAGGGGAATATATTATCATACTTGACCCAAATACTGAAACACAAGCTTCTCTGAGGAGCACTAGGTGCTTTGAAGCATCTCCTGGGAGCGCACAACATGGTGGTCTAGGTTCTGAGGCAGGATGTAGCAACTGGAAGCATTTGGGGGCTAACTGAGCCAGCCCAGGCGCGTTTTAGTAGTGGCTAGAAGATGCCAGGAGGCGGCGCGCCAACTCCCCTATGATGAGCAGCAGGAATCAATTGCATTGCAAAGGCTTAAAATGGTGTGAGATAAAAGGGTGGTTTAACATAATATCAAATCATAGGGGATTGAATAAGTGAAGAAGCAAAAGAAAGAGAAAAATTTTGTTTTCATAAAAGTCCTATACTATTCTTGTGGGAAACCTTTGCTCTTATTTCTCAATAATTTATGTGTTTATAGTTCTTAGAATTTTTAGTTATTAGAAAAAATGTTAAAAGTGCTTAACAAGCACAAACCAATATACATCTTCATGAATAAACCGACATATTTATTAATTACATTTTGTTTAATCTAATTTGTAATCTAAAATATTCAGACAAATTAAACTAGAATATGTATCTTAAATGTGTTATTATTGTGAATATTTCTATTTGAGTGTTGAAGTGATCTTCAAATTTCAGAAACACAAATTGACCGCATAATAAAGACAGTATATTACCATTTCTTTTATAAGTAAAAATAGATGAGGGTAAACTTTGGGGACCACAAATATGCTGTAATACGTGTGTTGTATAGAGTAAACAGTTGGGATTCTTGAAGCTTGTGTTTAATTTTTGGGAAATAAAAGAGCTGAAAAGTACAATCTAGTTTATAATTAATCTCTGAGGGCATACCAGGAGTTAGGCTGTGATAATAGACTAAAGGTCCGGTTTCTGAACTCTCATCTTGACTTCTTTTTAAAAAAGTGTGGCGCTTTGAATGAAAAAAATAGAGAGGGCTTACTTAAGACATTTCAGCTATTTGTAAGAAGTTATCAATGAAAGTGTATCTCATGAAGCTTGCAAAATTTTGCTGAGATGTCATTAAAATTTCCCAAAAATTAGACTACATGCTAAAAACTCAATCAAGAAACAGGAAAGATCCAGTATTAATCAAATAGATAAGACTTGATGAGGAGAGTTTCATAATTATATATACATATATATACAAATAAATATCTAAAAAGTTCTTTGGTGTCATATTATTGTTCCTCAACACCAATTTGGTTAAAATTGGCATTCTGGTTAGAAAAAAATAGCTTCATTATTTATAGCCCAGTTTTATTAGCCATAAAAAAGCTGAAAGAGAAATACCCTGTGGCAACGTGAGTTTATATTATTTTGATAAAATAAGTTGGAATTGACATAAATGGTAAACTACAAAGTTGAGGCGACCGCAAACTTCCAAAAAAAATTTGTTTTAGTATTTAGTTGACTTTTTCAAACCGTTACATTAGTCTCAGGATGGTAGAGGGGACCAGTACTTTCTAATACCCATAAGTTCCTTCAATTTATGGTATAATCTTGTAGGTAAAAAGTATGTCATTATATGGTAAATGACTTGTAAACATCCATTCCAATGTTTGATGTGTTCATTATAGATTTAACACTAGTTACTTCTCTGACGTCACATATGAACTTAGAATTAACTTGTTTTCTTAACTAATTAATAGCTACAGTGAAATATCAATGATTATAGTTTCTAAACATGTAAAACCTCATAACATTGATCAAAACTGTGTGCCAAGAAAATTAGGTTTAACTAACTGATAAGTGGTGAATGCTTAAATGATTTCCTAATGATACTTCTGAAACTTTATCAATAACTTTCAATATCATATAGTAGAGAAGCATAAATATAAGCTCTGATATATTCTTTCATTGTTTTGTTTATCTACTATAGCCAATGACATAAGGCTTAAATAATGATTGTTTGTTGATCTGACATTATAGTGTATAAATATTTTTGACTATTGAATCCAATTTTGTAAAGTAAAAAGCAATGTATTTTCATGTTATAAAAGATTGACAAGTGTTTACTAAATGTTAGGCATCTTGCTGGCGTAATTCTGGGCCTTGTCATATTTAGCTGATCAGCATAAAGAGACAAAGCAAAAATATGGGATATTTAAGAATCCATCTACATTTCTGATGTAGCAAAAATAGAGCCATTAAAGTACTTTATAGTAATATCCTTGAAGCTTTATTTTTTAGCACTAGTGGTGCCCAACCCAAAAGGGGGAGCCGCCACGCATCTTTATTTGCAAATAGGTCAAACAAAGGGTTTATTAGAGATAAAAAAAATTCTTATTATGGTACCTCAGCTAACAGATTAGAAAGCTTTATCAGAAAGTGAGGAAGCTTAGGGGAAACTTTTGTCTGGCGCCCGCTTTAGCTGGTGGACTATGGCAGACAGCATCAGGGTGTAAGCATCAGCAACATGTGGCATAAGGAGGTATAATTGTGGGTTTTCTAAATTAATAAGGCCAGCAGTGTCCATTGCCTCAATGTATTGAGCAAGTTGATGCTCAGAAAAAGTGATGAGAGCTGGCAAACAAGTGAAAGACTCGATGTGCCAACAGGTTTTGGGATAAGCAGGGTTAAAAAGAGAAGTTTTTGCCGTTTCAATGCAAGTGCGGCTCACACTGAAAGTGAGCTCCTCAATTTCACATTTAGCATCTTTCTCAAAATCATGAGGGATTTTTAGGATAGGGATTCCCTCAACAAGGGCTCTATCACCTCATGAAGTTGCTGGTGTAATAGAGTGTCTTGAATTTTTATTATCTCCTAACAAGTTGAGATTTAGTATCTTATTTTATCAGGCCATTTTAATGAAGTATCATCATTAAAAATTTGGATTTTTTTCTCATGGATGTAAGCTAAAATTTGTATTCATGTGAAAATAACATTCAGGCACATACACTAAGCTACCATAAAATTTCTCTCATATTAATAGAGTGTACATCTGCAAAGAAACAATGGGATGTTACGCTCTATTTCCGTCTTGCTGATATAAAAAAACCAATGATATCTAGTGGTTTACGGAATGTACAATAAAAAGCATACAAATTCAGGGTACCTTAAGACTTAAGTCATATTGTGAAAGAAAGGAACAGTTGGCACTTGACTTACTCCTCTGGAAAGAGCACCAATCTAAAAACTGAGACTTTGATCTTATTAGAATTATAGATCCTTTAAGCCCAAGAATTTCTTGCACATGCTCAAAATATATGCAACCAATAATCGTTGATAAATGATCTTATAAATATGTGGGCTATTAATATTAGTATGGAGACTGATATCCAGCGGAGTATTTTAAGACCAAATTTTTCTCCTTCTTTGGATTATCCTTTAAACAGGTCCAACAAAACTATAGCCCACTGGTGAAGGTAATCAACGCTATAGATAACAAGGGAATTACTCTCCCTCACTTCCTCCTCATAGTTTCCAACTTTCTGGACAACAACAGAACTTAAACTAATAGCAGAAGATTCATATGTTCTAAGGGTACTTCTACTCATAAGACTTGTTTCCTAATTCTGACTTAAATTTCTCTCCTTGGACTTATCTGTAAATATATAATTAAGTGGCCTTCTTAGGAAGCTCTATCCCTTCCTGTAAGTCCCGGGGAACATCCTCTGGACGTTGATTGGGCCATTTTCCCATTTTTGAGCAAGAAGGTACTGAAGAGGATGGCTGTACCCCTCGTTACTCAGGGCGATCTTGCTCACGTGGTAGACAAGTTCTGGGTAACAGCCCTCCCACTTCAGATCCCGCTTCTGGTACCCACACTCTCCTCAGCAGAACTGCTATGAGGAATCAGTGAAATCCTCGCTCAGATTGCCAAAATGAAATTGATTGTAACTAATTCAAGCAGCAATCACCCCGATGCTTGGATTTCAAATGGTCAAAAAGGTATTAAGACTGATCTATTGGCCAGAATGCCCAACAGTTGCAATTCGGTTAACATGATGATCAGAAAAATATCCCCTCTCCCAAATCCGTCGAGCATCACCCCTGATGGGCAGGTAATAGTATCAGACACCATCAACAAGGTTTCGAAGCTTCCTGCTGGAAAATTGGGCGTTGCGTCTGACACAATGCCACTGACTGAACAAATGGCCCAGTGACCAAGCATGAGCGCATTGGGCGTCCTGAACCTGTTCCCAACCAAATGGGCCCACCCCTATGTGGGATGGCCTTAAGGGATTTCCACTGCTCATTGCCAAACGCCGTCACACCAACCATTGTAAATGTAGCTGAGCCTTGGTTCAGATGTTCAAGGTTAAAATGACAGTAACTTGGCCCACCGCCAAATTTTTTGATGTCAGTTCCCAGGGAACTAACCCGCCCATTCTCAAATAATTCTCCCGGTTAGGTTGAACTTGTGGGACCCAATCTTAGCTTGTTTTTCCTCCAAAAAAATTACTATTTAATCAGTTGCATCACACTGAGAAAATTTTTGGTCAATTTTTCTTCCTTAAAAATTTTCCATTAAAAAAACCTCCCTAAGATTCAGTTTTTATATGTCAAGAATTATGCCACCTTTTCCACCGGCACTCTCATACCCCTCAGGGTTAATGGCCATGTTTGTCTGGTATTCTATTTTGTGCCTATACGAAATTCTGGCTCACTGGCAGTTATTGGTGGAACTCCTTTCTAGTTCCATATTTGTCATATCAGCAGCAGTGCCTCAGGTATTCTGGTTTACTGTTCAGTTGCCTTGGCATCTGGGTCGGAAGGCCAGTCTAACTCTTACTTGCTGTTCGCCTGACATAATCAACCAATTATTATTCTTAGCCATTTCCACCTTTCTCGCGTATATTGGTGCAACAATAAGCCCTTCTTTCCAACTGAACCAGGTTGTAAAGAAGATTACTCTGTCCACATTAGTCTGTTCCCACCCAAAACTCCAAACCCATACCCCATAGTTGTGCGGCTATTCTGCCCATGTCAGCAGAATCTGACATCCTGACTTGAAACGAGCTTGCTCTCCACCAAATCCTAGTGGTTTCCCCTGACCCCACTACCATCTCTTTGGTATCACTGGATTCATCCACAACTACCAATAAAGAGAATTCCGCTTACTTCTTAGTACCCATGAAGATTAGTGTCAGGTCCCGTCACGTCCTCTTTGAGGCCCTGGTGGACACTGGAGCCACGGGAAATTTTATGAGTGTGGAACTGTCCCAGCAATTGGAACTTGCCATGGATGCAGGCCCCTTGGTGATGGTTGCCTTGTCAGCCTCCCAAACCTCATACCTGGTACATCGACCAGTCACATTCTCAATACACCAGTTCAGCTTATGTGATTGCTTTTCTGCTATGCCAAACTTGGTGTTTCAAATGATCTTAGGAGTGGTATGGTGGCGCCAGCAACATGTCAAAATTCACCTGGAGTCTTACACGCTGACATTTGCTAATGATCAACTAGAGGGTAATTTCCCCCTAGTTGACACTCTTAAGAAAGCTCAAGGTTGCAGTTCTATCACGTCCCTCGTCTCCCCTACGGACATATTCTCTGATTTTCCAGAAAGTTTAATGCGCTATCAAATCATTTTCGATTCTGAAAAGGCGGAATGTTTGCCTCCCCACACTAAATTTGACTATGGTTTTTGCACGACAGTAGAGTTGGTGAATATTAACAGCCCGTTGTATCCCCACACAGCAGAGGAGGAGGCCGCGCTCAACACCTGGTTGGATGATATGTGAGAAAAAGTGGTTGTTCAAGGAGACCTCATCCATCGCATCCCCCATCATCTTTGCCAAAAAAGCTGATGGTTCTCTCCGCCCCTGTGTGGACTATGGACACTTAAAATAAAATCACAGTTTCTGATCCCTACCCCTGCCTTTATAACAGATGATAAGCCAAGCAATTGCCAAATCTCAGGCGTTTTCTAAGCTGGATCTCATCAATGCATTCAACCAGATTTGGGTAATGAAAGGGCAAGAATGGTTAACAGCAATCTGGACGGAGTGGGGCATTTTCCAATTCCGCATAATGCCTTTTGGGCTGAAGAACGCTCCCGCCATGTTTCAATGCATGATCGACAATGTACTGGGTGACCTCCAGCTTACCTGCGCAGTAGCATATATCGATGACATTCTGGTCCACTCCCTGACTCCCAAGCAGCACGCTATCGACTTGGAAGCAGTTGTGGCCGCCTTGCATAAGGCAGGTTTGTTCATCAAACCTTCCAAGTGTGAATTCTATAAGTAGGAGGTTACCTTTCTTGGGAACCTTGTCCTTAAAAATGGTTATGCAATTTCTCTAATAATCTGGATACTATCTGGGAATGGCCAACCCCAACTACCCAGAAACAACTATGGAGTCATTTGGCAACCATCATTTTTTTGAAAAAGTTCTCCTCAGCACTTTCCCAGATTGCTGCTACGCTCCACCCCTTTACAGGGAAAAATGTTCCATTTCGCTGGATGGCTGAATGCCAGCAGGCGTTCAAATCAATAAAAAGAGGTGTTCATATCCCCTCTCATTTTGAAACATGCCAATCCACGAAGCTGTATAATGTTGCTTGCGATGCTTCATCAGTAGCTATGGGGGCAGTGTTGCTCCAGGAGCACAATGGCTTGGAACACCTGGTCGCCTACTTATTCCAAAAGTTCACCTCTATGGAACAGTCTTGGGCAAATTACAACAAGGAGTTGGCAGCCATTGCATGGGCCCTAACTCATTGGAGGTACCTGTTACAGGGTGCTCATCATAAACTAACGGTCCACACGGATCACCAGGCCCTTTGGTACTTTTGTAAACCCCAAAAATTGGCACATTGGCAAGCCCAAACCTATTGGGACCTGTGCAGTTTTAATTTCAAATATAAATTCATAAAAGGTGTGCTCAATGTACTCCCCAATTTTCTCAGCTGGAGCCCCACCCACTGTTCCGCGGATCCAGAGGAAGTGGATCTTGTCACTGTGATCCCCACCACCCAAATCCTGTCAATTGTCCCCCTGTTGTTTCTTCCATCGCTCTAGCCCCTGATGCTCTGTTAGTTGCTCATGTTTTAACCAGTCAAATGGCCTGCCCTGAGGGCGTGGAGTTGCTCAAGCAGTTATCTCACCAGAAGCATAAACACTCCTTATACTCACTGAAGGAGGGTCTTATATATTTCTGATCTCTCATTTGGGTTCCCCCCTCCTTCCAAACTGAGGTATTCCGCGCACATCACAATCCCCATATAGTTGGTCATCCTGTTACTAAGAAATGTATTGATTTGATCAAATGGACCTACAATTGAGCGGGTTTGACAAAAGAAGTTCTGGCATGGATCGCTGATTGCATTTCTTGCGCTTCAGGCTAAGTCAGACTGCTCCAGTAGAAACAGTCTCTTACACCCCTTACAGCAGGCGGAGGGTCCCTGGACATCGGTGTCCATGGATTTTATTGTCAAACTTCCCTTCTCTAATGGGTTCACAGCGGTGATGGTGGTGGTGGATCATTTTATAAAATTTCATCTCTTTATTCCTTACCATTCCGCGATTACATCAGAGGAGGCTACCCGCCTTTTTGTGCATCACGTGTTCTCAATGTTTGGTCTTCCCCAGGAGATTATTGGCAACCGTAGTTCACAGTTCATGGCGCGATTTTGGAGTGAACTTCTATCTATCCTAAAAATATCCCCCTGCCATTTGACAGCATACCATCCCCAGTCCAATGGACAGACCAAGTGAGTCAACCAAGTTCTCAAGCAGTACCTGCATTGTTATACTGTGGCCACAAGACACCTGGGCTAATGACTTTTCCTCACTCAATTCGCCTATAACAATGAAATGCACGCATCTACAGGATTTTCGCCCTATGAAGCAACGTTGGGTTACAATTTTTGTTTTCAGTCAGACCTTGCTTGCGGCCTGAGGTCCAAGCTGCCGCAGATCATACTGAATATATCAGGTCAGCTCAATCCTTGGTGCAGTAACACCACACCAAAGCTATTGATGACTACAAGAGGTTTGCAGATCGTAAGCAGCTCCCAGGTCATGATATTACAGTGGGTTCTTATGTTATGCTTGATACTCTCCATTTACATATTCAAGCGCCTTCTCATAAATTTGCAAGTAAGCATTCTGGCCCCCATCTGGTGGAAGAGGTATTGGGTAATGATGCGTTCCAGTTGAAGCTTTTGGCCCACTGGAAACAACATCCCATCTTAGACGTTTCCTAGCTGTCACCTTTCAGGGTACAGTCCCTCAGAACCTGAACCAATCATTATTGAGGATGTGGAAGAGGCTGAGGTGGAGAACATCCTGGCATTTCGTAAGTCGTGCAGTCCATCCAATATCTTGTGGCTTGGAAGGGTTACCCAGCTTATGATAACAGTTGGGTCTTGGCATGCGATTGTGCAAACTGTATGGAATTGGTTAAAGTGTTTCACAAAACCCACCCCACTGCTCCCCGCCCTCCCCAAAAACCTGAACCAGTAATGTCAATCAAGTTACCCAAGGCGCACAAGAATGTGGCTCTCATACAGTTTCCCGGTGGTGGGGCCCTTCCCTTGGTAAAAGGAAAGGGTAATTTAAGTCCCAGGGAACATCCTCTGGGCGTTGATTGGGCCATTTTTCTATTCCTGAGCAAGAAGGTACTGAAGAGGATGGCTGTACCCTCGTTACTCAGGGAGATCTCGCTCACGTGGTAGATGAGCGCTGGGTAACAACAGCCCTCCCACTTTGGATCCTGCTTCTGGTACCCACACTCTCCTCAGCAGAACTGCTATGAGGAATCAGTGAAATTTGCACCAATATTGCTTAAATATAATTGATTGTAACTAATTTGAGTGGCAATCAGCCCGATGCTCAGATTTTTAAATGGTCAAAAAAAGTATGAAGAACGATCTATTGGCCAGAATGCCTGACAGTTGCAATTCAGTTAATATGATGATTGGAAAAATCTCCTCTCTCCCAAATCTATCGGGCATCACCCCCAATGGGCAGGTAATAGCATCAGACACCATTAATAAGGTTTCTAAGCTTCCTGCTGGCAAATTGGGCATTGCGTCTGACACAATGCCACTGACTGAACAAATGGCCCAGTGACCGAGCATGGGTGGGTTGGGCATCCTGAACTCATTCCCAACTAAATGGGCCTACACCTATGTGGGGTGGCCTTGGGGCTTCCCGCCGCTTGTTGGGCCAAACGCTGTCATGCCAACCGTCAGAAACATAGCTGAGCCTTGGTTTGGATGTTCAAGGTTAAACTGACAGTGACTCGGCCTGCTGCCAAATTTTTTGATGTCAGTTCCCAGGAAACTAACCCTCCCATTCCCAAATAATTCACTGGTTAGGGTGAACTTGTGGGACCTTATCCTAGCTTGTTTTTCCTCTAAATTGACTACTATTTAATCAGTCACATTGCACTGAGAAGATTGTTGGTCAAAATTCTTCTTCCCTAAAAATTTTCCATTGAAAAAACTTTCCCCAAAATTCAGTTTAGATATGTCAATAATTATGCCACCTTTTCTGCTGGCACTCTCATACCCCTTGGGGTTAACGGCCATGTTCATCTGGTATTCTATTTTGTGCCTATACAAAATTCTGGCTCACTGGCAGATATTGGTGGAACTCCTTTCTAGTTCCATATTCGTCATATCAGCAGCAGTGCCTTGGGCATTCTGGTTTGCCATTCAGGTGCTTTGGCATCTGGGTTGGAAGGCCAGTCTAACTCTTACTCGCTGTTTGCCTGACACTTCCTCACTCTTTTATGTAGCAACTGAGGAGAACTTGGTAGCAATAAAAAAAAAAAAATAAATATATAATAAACTTAAGTATATTTTCATCTACATGAATTTGCTTTTTTGCATTATTTTAAGGGAATATATATAGTGAATTTGGCGCCCAACTCTTCTGTTGGCGCCTCACTGGGAAACAGCAGCCGTTGCCAATGAATTCACCCTCCAGGGTAGCGCAAAGCGATGATCTTCCTCATTGGGTTAGTCAGGTTCTCTCCCCTACTCAAGAGCACTCTTCTTTGGATTGAAATGAAGAACGTGATTAACGCCTTTGTTCAAACCCAGCTACTCACCCTTATCAGGTTAGCACCCTGATTAGGTAATGGTACCCTTTCCATAACCAGAAAGTCACAATTACCAAAAGTTTAAGTCACCAGTTGCTACCAAGACGGCATCACTTGCCCAACAACTAATAAGACTCCTTAGTTAGTTGGCAATAAAACCAGATTGACTCCTACAAAATATATTTAATTCTCATTATGAAATCAACAAAATCTTTAATTGTTTATTGTTGAGGACAATATTCAATGATAATTTATCAATTGGCAGTCAAAGCTCAGTGGACTTATAAAAATTTGTTTGGGTTAGTTTGACAAACAATAGTCATTGCATATAAAATGATAACTCACATATCCACTAGTGAGAAGAATCCCCTACTGGACAAGTAGACTTTTTAATCTTAGACAAAAGGGATAGATTAGTCATATCAAAAATCACAACACTTGTTCAATAGCATCCAATATTTTACAAAAAATTTTACAACCCAAAGACCATTGAATAGATACTTCACTTTTAGATGAGTTAAAAGATAGCTCGGTTATTCATAAGAACCCTCAAATGGATTGAAAAAGCTATTTTACCATCTTAAGAACGCCTAAATATCTTTTTGTTATTGAGGCTTTTCATGCAGTTGAAGCTCAAAGTTTCTGAGAAATTAAGAATCTCTCTTGCACTTTGATCATTTTAAAGATAAAACTTAACTTAAATATTAGTTTACAAAAACAACTTTTACCGTCATTCTGTTCTAACCCTATGTTGAAACATTTGACGCCTACTGCCCCTGCATGGGGTGGTAGTGCACCGCATCCATGAGTATTTTTGATCAATACTGAAAGCACTTGTGCTGGCTTTTATAGCCTTAATCCAGTTATTTGTATTTCCTTGAGACCTTGCCCTCCATCTTGTGCGCTCCCAGGCGCTGCTTAATATTCCCCTAGTGCTCCTTCAAAGCAACCTATGAATTGCCTCTGGGTCATATATGAAAATTACTTTCCTTTCACGAGTGTAGCCATCCTCAGTATGGCCCACGTAATTAATAAGACCTGCCTGTCTCACAGATTTCGTCATTATTAGGGGTACTTTGACCTCAGCTTCTCTGGTGAAGATAATTCTATGGTGGCAGCACAGATGCCTTTTATTTTAAAAACCCTATCCAACTATCTGTACTTGGTTGATGCCACTCTGGTGGTTAAGTTTTTACCTTGCCTAGCCACCTCTTAACCAAGAAGCTCTGTCTCAAGATTACAGTGGGTTTTTACTAGTATGGCGCCTAACCTGTCTTTAAGTTTTTAGTCCCAAATGTGCCTTTCGTCTGTGGGGTCTCACGTCTCCTTGACTATTTGTTATTTCTACCAGGAATCTAAGTCATAAAAAAACAAACTGTCACTTGCTCTTTCTGACCCATCCTTTATAGGCGTATGTAAAGAATGGATGTGCAGTATGCCCTTTGTGATTTCTCTTAATCACTCAAAACGCAAATTCCTTTCCATCACTTATGTAGCAGCCTTTGAATATCTTCCCTTCACAAGCTCAGCTGCCGCCTTGGCAGAATTCTTTAATTGGGGAACCATCCTCCCTCCCCTCCATTGAGAATTGTGGGACCAGCTCTCCTGGCATCAGCCATCAGCTCCCACCACCCAATTCAGTTTTCGCACCTATTCCCATCCAAGACACAGTTGAATTGCCTTGGTCAACAGTTAACCCAAACGCTATTCTAAACAATCACAACCAGTTTCTGGCCCAGTGTTGGATGATTAAAATCCATTTAATTCTCTTAAATAGGTGATGTTATAGACCAAAACTACAAAATTAACCCTGAGTTTACTGGTCAAATTTTTAAACTCCCTAAACAATACTCCTCGTCATCATTTCTTCCCTTGTGTAAGAAATGTACTTATAAAACTCTCATTTAGCTTGTTGAGGAAGCTGCAACTGTCTTTTCAATACATTCTTCCTCCAATCTCTCCATGTAAACATAGAGCCACCTTTTGAATAAATCCCCCTCCAATTTCTCAGAATATTTCCTTATAGATGCTCAGTTTGACATCAAGAAGATTGTTTATACTGCCAGTCGCTTGTGCATTGAGGCAGCCAAGCCCTCCTTTTTTTAACACACTATCCCTAAACTTATAAATAAATTATGGTTTTTGTTTGCGTCCCAGGACTCAGAAAATTCTTTAAGTATAAAGTTTTTAATATTTAAACTATGAACATGGTAGGCATCCTTATAAAGACAACATGCTCTTTTTCACCTCCTCCACCATACCGCTGATGCTCTAATCCATTTTTTGCTATGGAGCTCTATCTTAAGCATCATCTACCAGAAAGTGATCCCAGACATCATCTGACAATAATTCCTAGACTTGCTGCCTCATTGCCATGTTGGGATTTATTTCCAATTCTTGTTTGAACCTAAAAATTTCTGTTGACGCTTACCCTCCTTGGGTTGGACTCCACTAGTAGTAAAAGAGTTTCTGAGGTGTGATTTTTTCTTAGGTATCAACAATAGGTCCTAAGTACTCCATATGAGTCTTAAAGATCAGGCCTTTTGCACATTTTAGCCTTCAGTTGAGCTTGATATATCCACTTAAATGCTTCTTTAAATTAAGACAGAGGTTGAGTGAAAGTTCTGTTATGCACATTGATATTGTTGGGTACGTGAGAAAACATAGTAATTTTTAGTTAACCTAGGATGGTGTACATAGCCCTTTGAAAGGTGATGGACCCTTGCAAATCCCTGGTCATATGGGTCAGTTAACATATGCTGTGGGACGGGATAATTGCGTAATTTTCCTGTTCTTCCTTAGGAATATCACTCTGCCAGTATTTACTTATAGGAACTAGGGCAGTAAAGTACTTTTAGCCTCATATTATTTAAGAACGTCATCAAAACTTTCAGTAAAGGGTAGAGTCTTAGTAGTGATTTTCAATTAATGATAAATTTATAACCACCCAGTTAGATCAATTTTTTTCCTTAAAAATAAGCAAAGAGGAAAACTTTTCTTTCTCGTTGCAAACACTTTTGCAACCCATTCAATTCAAGACTAAATCTAGTTTGATAATCTTATAGAGGGGATTAGTCTGCGCCCATGTCTGGGAGTAGTTGGGCAAGCAAGGCAAGAGGAGCAGGCGGAAGGCCCGTGGCCTCTAACATTTGAAAAAGCCCCGGAGAATCTGGCGGAATAGAAAAAAATCTAAAAAACTGGCGGTCACAATTTCCCCAGAGATACTCGCGTGGCAAGCACGATGCAACCAGTACATCAACACGCCACATTCCCAGCCACTTTCCTCGGTGGAATTTGGAGTCTGTGTGTATCTGGAAATCCAAAAACAGCCCTATGGGAAAAATTTTGTGAAGATGTACACAAAATTTTCCCAACCGTGTGTACGTTGCACCTAAATCCATGTCACGCGGTTGGCTGGACCTAGGTTTTGAAAGCAAAATAGCAGCAGACGAGGCTGCAGCAGTGCGCATAGTGGCTGACCTCCCCGAAGGGCAACGGGTCATCAAAACTAAATGCACCAGATGGACAAAATCAAACCAAATTTTCCTCACGTTTGACTTTTTGCCTACTACGGTAAAACGTGATATTTTAGAGCAACACCTGAAAGATGGTCTCGCCATATATGGTGAAATACAATCTTTCAAAATGCAACGTTTCACGCTGATGCCACACCTGTGCACTGGCAAAGCCATTGCAGTTCTGACCCCAACCAAGGAGATCGCAAAGGACCTAACCCAGATCCTGCACTCCACCTTTATTGACATTGCAGGGCACACCACCCACCCATTCCAGGTAACCATGGACAGCGCGCCCCCCATTTGCACTCACTGTGACATGTTCGGCCATAAGGTGCACGCATGCCCTATCAAAGAGGGCGTCACATTCCAAGAGCACCCCTCGGCGGCCATGGCCAGCGGAGAGGCGCACTACAAACCAACCGCAAGCACCAAGGAGGCTTTCCCATGGGGAGCACAAGGCTGCTACCTATTGGTAAAGCCCATCTCCCCACAGGAGTGGAAGAAGGCCAAGCAGGCCCATAGGACCGCAGCCAAGGAAGCGGCCAAGGCCACCACCACCATCCCACACTCACAATGCCAGGATGAAATGGAGACCTTCATGACAGAAGCAACTCAGGAATCCATCACCCAATCAGATTGGGAGGCCCATGCTGAATGGGCCACTCAATCTGAGGATCTGATGGGAGATTTGATCTCACCCAATCGCTGCACCCAGGCCCAGTTGAAACTGACTTGGGATCTATCCCAACTAAAAAAATTTTTTTTGCCCCACTTGACGGTGCACCAAACTTATCCACACTGCAAAAAATTCATCCGACGTCGGGAAAATAAAAAGCGAAGGCCAAAGCCAACGTGACTCTTTCCACAAAAATTAACAAAAACCCTGATAGCGTTGCTGCTAATACCCGCGCTGCTGTGAAAGCCCGTGGGGACCTGGAAGAGCCTGGTGGGCCTGGGGGCCCACCCCTCGCACCTAAGGTGCAATGGGGGAAACCTTCACTCTAGGGATGCTGAATATCGCTGGACTCAAGGCCTCCCCATCCTGGGCTAGGAAACTGAGTTTTTTACAAAACAATTTACCCATGGATATCCTGGCCATCAAGGAGTCCCACTGTCCACAAGGTTCCGAGGAAGCTTGGAAAACAATGCTCCTACCATCCCTATCCTTTTGGTCAAAGCACTGTGGGGTGCTAATTCGGAAAAACAATTTTTTTCAAATTCACATCCTCAGAAACATTCTTAAATGGCTGAGTGCTCGTTGTCACCTTCTCATGGGCCGATGTTGCACACACAATCATCAACATTTACGCCCCAAACGGTGCACATGAGCGTCAGGAATTTTTTCATTGGTCAAATCCCTCCTGCTACCCCCGATTCTTTCCTAATTGGTGACATGAACTGTTGGCTAACCTCACCAACGGACCGGTGGCCACCCTCACCCCACGCCCCACAGGGTCACGTAGAACTACGCGTTCTAAAAGCCACCCTTGGGTTAATGGATGCGCTGCCATGACATGCCCCACTGCTCAAAAACATGATGTGACACCACGTCCACAATGGCCAATTAAGGTCCATGACCCGCATCGACCTTATTCTAGCGCCAGCAAAATTCCAACCCCACATCACCACTTCAAAACAACAGAAAATGGAATTCTCCAACCACCGACTGGTCTCAATAACATACCACTTACCTGTCACAGTTGCAAAGGCCCCACATTGGTGCAAAATCCGCCCCCCAGAGCTCGCGTTGCCAGGATTTTCCACGAGGGTGGAAGAGGCAACTTTGGCGAAATCATTTGTTGCACTGTTTTGCGCGGACCCCATTTCCACATGGGCAACTTTCAAAGAAGACACCATTCGCCACTATCGCCATCTCTCATCCAGATGCTCATAAGCCACATCGGCAGTTATATCGCGCGTGCTGGCAGAATTGGCCCACTTGGAGTCCAACATTCCAGCCTCAGGATATAGCCCTGCATGGGGCCAGAAGTGGGCGGAGGCAGCCGCCCACCTCAACGCACTTGAAAGGCAACACAAACATCGGGTTTGTGTCCAATACAGGGCCACATGCATCACTAAAGGCAACAAGTGCACCGCATACTTCTTCAAAAAAAATTTTGCACCATGTCAGAGTGTGGCCTGCACACAGGTGCGAAGATCAGATAATTCTATTGTGGACACACCGGCCAAAGTGGCAATTGAAATGCAAAGATATTACTCTGAGTTATACCAAGCCAAACCAATTCAGCCAGCTGAAATGGCAGAATTTCTTGACCGAGCTCATATCTGCACAATTTTCTGATACCCAGAAATAATGAATTTAATTACTCCAAACAAATTATTGGACAACCATTCGTGGTGCGCCAAACTGAAAATGCCCAGGCCCAGATGGCATTCCATATGAGTTCTACAAAAAATATTATAAATATATATCCCAATTGCTGCTAGCCTCACTCAACCAAAGCCTGTTGGAAACACGCCTCCTACCAGGAGGACATGAGGCCTTTACAGTGACACTCTTCAAGAAAGGGGATAGGCTAGACTTAGCATACTGGCGCCCCATTTCTCTAACAAACACAGACACCAAAATTTTAACCAAAATCATGGCTAACTGTTTAGGGACTGTAGCATCTGCCACCATCTCCCCAGAACAATTCAGTTTCATCCCCAGAAGGTCGATTTGGGATAACGTGCACTCTGTGGCTAATGTGTGTCAGTCCACAGCCTCTGGGCACTTGTATTCTTGGACCAACAAAAGGCCTATGATAGAGTAGACTGGGAATACCTTAGGGCCTGCCTCCAACAATTCCGCCTACCTCCCCGCTTCATTAACTGGGTGATGCTGCTCAAGGAATCTGCAACAATGGCAGTGCGCGGCCCAGGTTTCCTAACGGAAGTAGTCCGTCCTCAAAGGGGCCTGCGACAAGGGGACCCCTCAGCCCACTCTTATACAACTTCAGCCTTGACCCACTACTGCGAAATGTGAATGCCCACCTCACTGGGGTCCATGTGCCAGGCCAAACCCCAGTCAAGATGTTGGCATTTGCAGATGATTGCATGGTGGGGGTGTCTAATAACAAAGATGCACGCGCACTTGAAGCCCTCATCCAGGAATATTCCCGGGTAAGCAACGCGGCACTGAACGCCTCCAAAACCGAAATCATCCTCCTTGGTCAGTTTCAGAACTGCTGGGCCCCAGCAAGTAGTTCCCAACCTGGCCCATCTGCTCGCCCACGTCCACGCCTTACTAACTCAAAACACACCGCTCCACTGGTGCTCCCCCTTTGTGCCACGACCTACCATAGGACCGGTACGCCATCTGGGCGTGTGGATGGAGGCAGGTGGATACGCGTCAGCAGTAATGGAGTGCCATATACTGGACAACGTGACGAAGCGAATCGCCTCTCTCAGAGCCCACCCTACTACCCTCACTGGCAGGGTTGTTCTTGCCAACTCTATGCTCCTATCCAAAGTCTGGTTTGGAGCCCACGCCATCCCCTTCTCCCCAAGCTTCTTCAAATCCCTGTATGCTTTGCTACAAGGTTGGCTTTGGTCAGGCCGCCCTCCACCAGTATGGCTAGAGGTCATGTTTGGCCCTCATCATCATGGTGGCATGGGCCTACTTGACTTCAAAGCCCATGCCGCCAAGATCCTGGGCACCTGGATTGCGGCCGTCACTGCTCCTACACTCCCATCCCAACACTGGTCCTGCGCGGCCTGCTCCAACTTCTCCCGAGCCTTGGGCCTCAACAATCCATCAAACCCCCACTCCCTGATGAAATACCTCGCATCACACACATCGGCCACAGGTCCTCACGGGACCAAAACCCACTACAAACAAATCCTACTCTCCATGTGAAGCGCAGAGTGGAGAATTCGTATTATTGGACATACAACCTGAAGAGGCTACCCCTCTCCTCAGTTCACACAAGAGGTACAGGGGCTACCCATCCATGATGGCGTGATCCCCATTCGACCCCAAGTCCTATCCAGGGTGGACTACCTGGACATGATGGACATCCCTTATTCCACTGAGACCCAAAAGACTATCTGGAAATATGCACACCATCCTCTGTTGCAGCCTCAAGTCCGCTCCCATGTGTGGCGCTGCCTGAGGTGGGTGTATCGTACAACTGAGCGCTCTAACGCTTTACACTCATCCTGTGTCGTGTGTGGCCAGTATGGAACGCTGTTTCACCTCCTGGAGAAGTGCCCCACCTCTAAAGTAATATGGCGCGAATTCCAACGTCTGCTAGGCCAGGATCAAACACATCCCTTCAGTCTTTCAAGAGATATGTTTGCTTCATCAATGGCCTCCCCCCTCCCACTCTCCCTCCATGCTCTGGTGGTTGCAATCGCCATGTGGACTATCCACACGATTGTCTTGGATGCCATCGCTGGATCCATCCCCACCCTCCCTGAAGCTGTCCACAGATTCCGGTTTCATTTGGTGGATCACTTTCATGCGTGGATGTTTGGATATCTCCCACCGCGTCGCTGACAGCTGGTCTCCTCCTGGTTCCCAGTCTGGTTCATCAAATCAAACCCCTTCCTCCACACGTGCTCAATAGTGACTACGTCCCCTACACACGTTCCCTCCCCCTTCCCATAAGTGGCGTTCCCGCTGGCAACAAGAGATAGCATCGCTTCTCTGGGGTGCCTCCCCTGGTACTAAGTTTTGTCTCGTCTGAGTCATATTTGGAAGTGTCCGTCCCATGGTCGGCCTTCCCATAATAATTAAATATTTTAAAAATAAGCAAAGAGCTAAACTTTTCTTTCTCGTTGCAAACACTTTTGCAACCCATTCAATTCAAGACTAAATCTAGTTTGATAATCTCATAGAGGGGATTAGTCTGCGCCCATGTCTGGAAGCAGTTGGGCAAGCAAGGCAAGAGGAGCAGGCGGAAGGCCCGCGGCCTCTAACATTCTAAAACGCCCCGGAGAATCCAGCGGAATAGAAAAAAATTTAAAAAAACTGGCGGTCACAATTTCCCCAGAGATACTCGCGTGGCAAGCACGATGCAACCAGTACATCAACACGCCACACTCCCAGCCACTTTCATCGGTGGAATTTGGAGTCCGTGTGTATCTAACATCCAAAAAATGGCCTTATGGGAAAAATTTTGTGAAGATGTACACAAATTTTCCTGACCGCAGTGTATGTTGCACCTCACTCCATGTCACGCGGTTGGCTGGACCTAGGTTTCAAAAGCAAAATAGCAGCAGATGAGGCTGCAGCGGTGTGCATAGTGGTTGACCTCCCCGAAGGGCAATGGGTCGTCAAAACTAAATGCACCAGATGGACAAAATCAAACCAAATTTACCTCACGTTTGACTTTTTGCCTACTACAGTAAAACGTGACATCTTGGAGCAACACCTGAAAGATGGTCTCGCCATATATGGGAAATACAATCTTTTGTAATGCAACGTTTTACGCTGATGCCACACCTGTGCACTGGCAAAGCAATTGCAGTTCTGACCCCAACTGAGGAGATCGCAAAGGACCTAACCCAGATCCCGCACTCCACCTTTATTGACATCACAGGGCATACCACCCACCCATTCCGGGTAACCATGGACAGCGCGCCCTCCATTTTGCACCCACTGTGATGTGTTCGGCCATAAGGCGCATGCATGCCCCATCAAGGAGGGCGTAACATTCCAAGAGCACCCCTCAGCAGCCATGGCCAGCGGAGAGGCGCACTACGAACCAGCTGCAAGCACCTAGGAGGGTTTCCATGGGGAGCACAAGGCTGCTACCTATTGGTAAAGCCCATCTCCCCGCAGGAGCGGAAGAAGGACAAGCAGGCCCATAGGGCCACAGCCAAGGAAGCGGCCAAGGCTACCACCACCATCCCACACTCACAACGCCAGGAGGACATGGAGACCTTCGCGGCGGAAGCAACTTTGGAATCCATCACCCAATCTGATTGGGAGGCCCATGCTGAGCGGGCCACTCAATCTGAGGATCCAATGGGAGATTTGATCTCACCCAATCGCTGCACCCAAGCTCTGGTCAAAACCAACTTGAGACCTATCCCAACCAAAAAAAAAATTTTTGCCCTGCTCGATGGTGCACCAAACTTATCCGCACCACAAAAAATTTGTCCGACTTCAGGAAAACAAAAAGTGAAGGCCAAAGCCAACGCGACTCTTTCTGCAAAAATTAACAAAAACCCTGATAGCGTTGCTGCTAACACCCGCGCTTCTGTGAAAGCCCGTGGGGACCTGGAAGAGGCTGGTGGGCCTGGGGGCCCACCCTCTCGCACCTAAGGTGCAATGGGGAAACCTTCACTCTAGGGACGCTGAATATCGCTGGACTCAAGGCCTCCCCATCCTGGGCTAGGAAACTGAGTTTTTTACAAAACAATTTAACCGTGGATATCCTGGCCATCCAGGAGTCCCACTGTCCCTGAGGTTCCGAGGAAGCTTGGAAAACAATGCTCCTACCATCCCTATCCTTTTGGTCAAAGCACTGTGGGGTGCTAATTCGGAAAAACAATTTTTTTCAAATTCACATCCTCAGAAACATTCCTAAATGGCCGAGTGCTCGTTGTCACCTTCTTATGGGCTGACGTTGCACACACAATAGTCAACATTTATACCCCAAATGGTGCACACGAGCATCGGGAATTTTTCTCACTGGTCAAATCCCTCCCGCTACCCCCTGATTCTTTCCTAGTTGGTGACATGAACTGTTGGCTAACCTTACCAACGGACCGGTGGCTGCCATCACCCCATGCCCCACAGGGTCATGTAGAACTACGCGTTCAAAGCCACCCTTGGGTTAATGGATGTGATGCCGCGACATGCCCCACTGCTCAAAAACATGATGTGTCCCCATGTCCACAACGGCCAATTAAAGTCCATGACCCACATTGACCTTATTCTAGCATGCGAAATTCCAACCCCACATCTCCCACTTCAAAACAGCGAAAATAGAATTCTCTGACCACCGACTGGTTTTGATAACATACCACTTACCCGTCACAGTTGCAAAGGCCCCACATTGGTGCAAAATCCGCCCCCTGAGCTCGCG
>JAKSZP010005998.1:0-35715 GCA_022478985.1 Massospora cicadina | reverse complement strand
CCAAACTTTTCTGAAGTGGCAGCGCCCTTGTATAGGGATAGTGGTGCAAAAGTGCTTCATTGGTCCCTCGTTTTGGAGGATGCTTTCCAATCTGTGAAGTGCACCCTGTTGTCCACATCCATCCTTCACCATGTTGGCTCTTCCAAAGAGTTCATGGTGTCTACTGATGCCACCAATTTTGCCATAGCAGCTGCCTTGTTACAAGTAAGCAAAGATGGGATAGAGCATCCAGTGGGATATTTTTCCAGGAAAATGTCTCTGCCTGAGTTAAATTACGCCATTTACGACAAGGAGTTACTAGTAGTGGTGGAGGCACTGACATATTGGCGTCACCACTTGCATGGCTCTACCCAACCGTTCTGCATACATACAGATCACCGTGCCTTGCTGTACTACCGCGCCCCTCATGCCCTACCCCCACGGCAGACCCATTGGCATGAGACCCTTGCCCAATTTGCCTTTTCTTATGAATTCACCAAGGGCAAGGATAATGGTATGGCAGATGCTTTAATCCACAACCCTGCTTTAGCGCCTGATCCAAAGAAGGTAGAAGTCCACAACACACAGGTGATGATTCATCCAAATAAAATTATGTTTCAACTTCCCTCTCCCCCAGCCAATGGACCAGCGCTTGCACCTCTGGAAAATGCAGATGAATATGGTATGTTCAGAAAGGTTGTCCTCTCACAGCCGCTGTTGGCCAGATTTACTATGGTACTTGCTAAGAGCGCTTTAGATCAAGAGGACCTATCCAGGGGTTATCATGTAAAGGATGAGATGGTGTGGTTTCAGGGGCGCCTTTGGGTACCTGCTGGACCACTGCGCCTAGAAATTATCTGGAACCATCATGATGGAATCACCATTGGTCATCCTGGGAAAGCAAAGACCTTGGAGTTGATATGTCACACCTACAATAGAAAATGCTTACCTGCTCAGGTGGGGCGGTATTGTAAGGAGTGTTTGATCTGCAACCAAATGAAGCCAAATTGTCAACCTTTAGCGTGGTTATTGGCACCAGTCCAGAAAGCTGAAGGGCCCTGGACTTCTCTATAAGTGGATTTCATTGTGGAACTACCTGTAACTGATGGTTATGATGCCATCATGGTGGTGGACCGTTTTACAAAATTAGCCCAAATCATTCCTTGAAGAACTACAAAGACCGCGGGTGAGATGACTAGGCTCTTCATCACGCATGTGTTTGCGCTACATGGGGTTCCCCCAAGAGATTGTCAGTGACTGGGGACCCCAATTTACCTCCATTTTTTGGGAAGTGTTGTGTAAGACTCTTCAGATTCGCCCTTGCCGTTCAACTGACTATCACCCCCAATCAGATGGGCAGACAGAGCGAGTGAACAAGTACTTGGAACAGTTTCTGTGGTGTTACACTGCCGCGGATCATTCAGATTGGGTTTCTCAACTCCCTATGGCCCAATGTAGTTACAACAACACTTTGCATTATTCTATCAGTTGTTCCCCTTTTTGCCAGCCATGGCTTTAACCCCGCTTTTAACATGGAGCCCAGTTGTTGTTTTAAGGTTGAAGTGGTGGTGGACTTTGGCAAGACTATCAAGAAGGTCCACCAAGGGGTTTCCATAAATTTGGAGGCGGTAATGCAAGTGTATAAAGAGAACACTGATGGTAAACGCCGAGTGGGTCCTGCATATAAGGAAGGGGATCTTGTAATTCTTGATGCTCAAAGCATCCCTATCAAGCAGCCATGTAAAAAATCTGGGACTAAAGAGGATTGGCCCTTACCGCGTTGTTAGAAAGGTGGGCCATGCCTCATACCATCTAGATCTTCTCTCTTCATTTCAGATCTTCTCTATCTTCCATGAAAGAAAATTGACATTGTTTGAGGGCCCCCCAACAGAAACTCCTGAGGCCTATCTCGTGGATGGGGCGCCAGACTGGGAAGTGGAAGAAATAGTTGCCTCCCACCATGTTAAAAGAAAACTTGAGTACCTGGTATCCTGAAAGGGTTTTGATGCTGCAGAGAAATGTTGGGTTCCAGCGTGCAACTGTGTGCATGACCAAGATCTGATTGTAGCCTTTCACAAGCGTTTCCCCAAGCTTCTGGATCTCAAACCAAACTGACCATCACCGCCATGAAGTTGGACCCAGCCCACAAGAACTTTCCCTTGCGCAAGCCCCTGAGGGGGGTTGAGCCACATAGGGAGGAGATGGTAAAATCATGGTTAAATGACCTCATAGTGGGGACAAACCCCAAGGATAAGGCTGGGCGCAAGGAGGCCAAGAAGGTGAAGCTTCAGGCCCTCCCTGACCTCAGGCACACACGAGAGCAACGCTGGGTACAAGCTAAATATTCTCAAGTTGGTACTAGTGAGGTGCCTAACGCCCAGCCCCTTACATCAGCCCAGGCGTTAAAACAGATGGTTTACACAATTAACATGGATGGTTCAATTTGGTTAGTCAAGGAACGGGGTTTTGAAACCTGTTCCATTTACAAAATCACACGTTTTGGTCAAATCCAACTTCAATCAATTACACAAGTGAAGTCAGTTTCAGCATATTCTACCCGTTTTGGATGGTAGTGTTTGCCTATTGGTGGATCAGTGCTTGGGCCCACTTCAGCAAGCCCCATATTTCCCTGACTTAGTTTAGTTCTGTTTCCCATGACCAACACTACTTGTTGGTCGACTTTCCTAATAAACAATTTCCCATTTTATGTTTTATTCTATGATATTTTGAACGCTCCTGTGCGCGAACCTCTTCAAGGAGGTCTCATGCTCCATTAACCTTGCCGTTTTAAATACACTCAAGCTATCCCCTCATGCACCGTTGGTTTGCTCAGGTTCCCTCCAACCTGGGTCATTTACCCCCTTCCTCCTTGTGCACCGCGTCACTTTTAGTGGGTTATTTATTATAAAACTCACACTTCTCTGCCTAAGTTGTTATTTCTTCAGCACCCTCTGCTGGGCTCTAATAACATTTGTACTAACAGCTAGTTCTCTGGCGTTGGCCTTGTGCACCGTGCACTACCACACTGGTAACAGAAAAGTTATAGACACTCCTTACAGAATGTATCTATGACATCTAAAGCATAATTGTAATCTTTATTACATTTTGGATGAGCAATTTGTTATTATTTGGTCAATTTAATAGGCTAAATATTTTCAAATAAGCATATAGTAACTCTAATGAATTCATTTGCCTCGTTGGTTTTGGTAAACATTTGGTAGCTATTTAGTTAAATCAATTATTTTACTGGATTTATGTATACTTTGGTGATTGGTTGATGCAATGTGGTCAATTAGTTTTGGTTATTTGTTAATAGCTTTTTAGTTGCTTTGACAAATTCAATGATTTTACTATGCAGTTTGGTTTATACTTACTAAAGTCTTTAGGTTAAGTTACTATAAACCTATTAAAGTACATCTACTAAAAAGATGTCATATTTGAAAAATGATTCAAAGCTATAAAGCCACAAGTGCTGGAATTAAGCTTATCTGCTGATGAACATGTCTCACAATTAAAATCCATTGCTTCTAGTCCACTTTAATACTGTTGCAAAATTGACCATGGGATCTGCTAGTGTGTCAGGCCAACCAGAATGAAGACTGGTTAGCCCTTTTTCTGTTTCACCTTCATTGGCATACCAACCCCTACAAGTCCACGTCCAACCTGCCAACCAACCACCAACAGCTTCACCTTTAGCCCCAGGTGTCCTCAGCATGTTCCCTGGCAAGTCCTGCCCCATACTGGGCAGCTCAGGCACTTCTGCACTGCCCCACCCTTGAAACCCTTCACCAACCCAGCTTGGCATGCCCTGGAAAGTCCATCCCCATCTTGGGCGGCTATGGCACTCCCGCGCTGCACACCATAAGGTTGGCAGCCAGTCAGCACATCTGCTGATAGCCAGATGGCCAGGTTTCTGCCAGTTCCTCATAGGGAGGAGGCATGGGAGCTGGCAGCGCTGGCCATTCCAGGCATGATCACCTGCGCTTACCAGGGATTTCCTGTCTTACCTTCCATACTCTAGTGACTCTTGATACTTTAAACAAATAGGAAAAGGTGGGAGAAAGAGATTCTTTATTAAGAGGGAATGAACGATGATTTATAAAACTTCAGGGCTACTGCTCCCAAGTACTCTTTGGATAAATTAATACCAGAAAACCCATTGGTCACTTGATGCCAAAATTTGATCAGATCGTTACTTCATTCATTCATACTTCATAAAGGTTCCCTCCAGATCCACTCATCTGATCACCAAATCATTAATATTAGGTCAATCCATCCTCAGCATTAGTCACTAGTTGATCATTAATATCCATAAATTAAACATAACTTCAAGCATCCTTGGCATGAGTCACTGGTGATCTGAATTAGTCAGCGGAAACATTTTCAGATAATTTATAACTGATTTATTGGCTTTCTGCCAGAAACTCCCACAACAATCTTTGAATGGCAATTCAGCAGCAAATGCAACTTCCACAAAACCTAAACTAAAACTAATATTTAACATTAAATAATAATAAACTAGGCGATTAGCTTGCAATCATGCCTGACTAACTGACACTCCTAGTCCTGATACTATTGGAAGGAATCCATCCGGTTAAAATCTTGACATGTACATAATAAATCAATGGTCAGATACTGGACCAATCCTTACAAAAGTAAAATGGGACCTAAGTTGGAGTATTCTCTTTTTTTCAAAAAAGGTAATCCAAACTGATCCAGTAATCAAATTTTGTACAAACAAATATAGAAAAACATACATACAGGTAAAATTGAGAACTTCTCTTTTTCAAGGTCAGATAAAAATAAAGCAAGAGGGGGTGGGAAAAAACAGTGTTTCATCCTAGATAGTATAAGTTTCAACTCTGTTAAGACCAGATCTTCACCAGATTGCCTACAGATTTCAACCTGTTAGGCAAACACCCTATTTTATTTATATTTTTATCTTCACATTTTTATTCAATTTTTGATATGAAAATAATAAATGGTGAAAGGTGGTTAGCCTGTCAGGGTATTCTTGCTTCCATTTTAGTCCAAGTTTTGTTCAACACATGTCCTAAACCTGTACTGACTATAAAAAAATCTCATTGTGGTATATTTGTCCCAAGGTCAACTGGCCTCAATTAATAAAAAATAATAATTGGGGAAGTAAAGAAATAAGTTGTCTTAGCTACTATAAGTTTTAACCTGTTATTAACTAAACCTGCAGCAGATTGGTAGTAGGATTTACCCTGCTAAACTAACCATCCTTTTGTAGAAACCTATTACTCTCATTGAATCAGTTAAATAACATTAAATTTCCAGCAAAAACATTATCAATAAAAACGCTCACCTCTTAGCTATAAAATAAATACTTCATCCAACTTACTATATGGTTTTTAGTAGGTGCCTATAAACTAATAACTGCCATATTAAATTTTAAATTCCTGCTTATGTGAATTAGAAGTTAAGAAAAATAGGCTCTTATAAATATTTAAATTTATATATATGGTTAGAAATTAAATTTTCAAACACACTACCTACTTGAGAACTTAACTTTAAGAGTGTAAAAATTTACTCTTTGGTTGTTATTGGCAAGCAACCCAGTAACCTTTTTGCCGCACAGGTTTGATTTCCTTGTGCACTTTGTTGCATTGTATAGCTTATATTATTAATTGATAATAGTATGGAGACTATTATCTGTAGTTGAGTATGAATTATATTATGGCCCAACGCTTGCCAGTATTCCCAATTAAATACTTGTGAAGCTATACTCATAGTGATTTGTTCCCTATACTCTTGTCCACCCAATCTTCACTAAGATAACCTGGTGACAGTCTCTCTTGGCCCAACACACAGTCAGCATCTATCCCTGATTGTAGTTCCTTCTTCTCTAGATCCCCACTCAGATCTTTACTCTTCTCTGAGAGCCTTTCAATTATTGCCCTCTGTAATAATATCCTTGAGATAGAACAACACAATAGAAGCTGATAGTTTAACTATACACTGAATTGATAATGTAAACACTAGTAAATATTGTTTGTGTAGATAATGTTTTTTATTATAGTAAATCTTAGGGAATCATAAAGTGGGGAATTCAGCTGTCTAACCCTTGGTTGACACCTCTTTGATGAAATGGCAGCTGTTGCCATTGAATCACCCACCCTCATCTAGGCAGCAATGGTCTTTACCATCCCGGCTAGGATTCTGTCGTTAGACATCCTCAAGACCTCAAACAGAAAGAGTTGGAAAACATGTCCCTAACGTTTTCCTCTCAATCCAAGTGAACCAACCATATTTGGCTAGTGAGCTGCTTAGGTAATGGAATTATTACCCATTATGACAGGTCACTCACCAACTGATTAATTTGCTAGTTGCAGGTGGCATCACTTGCCTTGCAACCTGCTATTCATTCCCAATCAGTTGGTGATAAAACCTGACCAATCCCAATTGGTACACCTGATAGTTAATCACTATTAGATGACACTATTTCATTGGCAACTTCGCCCAACTAGATCTTAAGTATTCATCCAGATTAATCTCCAACAGATACAACCAGGCAAATATCCCAAAATCCCCCAAATGTAGTCCATCTGAAACTTGGGCCAACTGATTTCTGATTCACTTTGCCTTAGGGAATTTTCCCCTAGCAATACCAGGTAATATAGCAGGCTGGGAATATGGGCAAAAATCCCAACAAAGAGTCATATACATACCAAATTCTGTGTAGTAGGTTTTTAGTTTAGAAGAAATAGCTTTTTTATATGATTTACAACATTAAAATTGTTTATAATAGATATTTATTACTTATTAAAACCAGATGTTATTATTGAAAAGTAAATAGTTTATAAGTAGTTTCTTTGTAGGTACCAATGAACTAAAAAAGTCCTCCATTACAAATTTCAAAACCAATCTTATGTGGGTTGAGATACATGATAAAAATAAACTTATATATAGATAAAATGTATAGTTTTTATTCTTTTGTAGTTATAAATGAGTACAAATTCCTTACCTATACCATACCTAAACTCAAGTTGCATATACATAACAAATTCATAAACATAAGGTTTTAGTTTCATAACATAATTTTATATATAAATTTTTTTAATTTAAATGTTTTATGTTATAAATTTATTAAAGTAAATTTTAAATCACTTTTTCACATAGTATTGGACAATTGCCGCCTCAACTTTGGCAAAAGAATGTTTTGGGGAAGAATAATCCCATTTTATTAAATGCAATTAGCCAATTACATGTCCAGTCTCATAATAATATTTTGAATTAAGATAATGACAATATCAGCCAAAGGTCCCTAGCCAATTCTTGGTTGAACCCAGAAATTGTGGCAACGCTTTACTAAATATCTAAATAGGTTATTAACTCAAAATCTGGTAGTCAAATTACTCTGACTGTGCGGCATATTCTGGGCTCCCATCAAAGGGTTCTTCCCATCCAGGTCCCATTCCATTTCAACACCTAAGCGGGGACCACTCCCTTTTATAGGCGTGGTAAAGGTCCCCAAGGTGAATCTAGTTTAACAAATGGTGATTGGTTGAAATATATCAAATCATTTCCACATAGGTACATTCTGCTTAAAACTACCTTACCTTCAGTCATATTACCAAGTAACCCCAAATTTCCCAAGCTCTAATAAGATGGATTATAATATTCATCTACTTTGGATGTACCCAAGCTATTCCACACGCCTACTATTGTATATCTTGACCCTCAATATAATTTAAATACAGAATGGTCCAATATTGAGGGGGTTCATTTTTTTTCCTATTCCCACGCTTACACTAATAAAACTCAAAACCAAAACTGTTTGTTTTTATCAGTGTTTGTAACTTTAAATTTATAAAAGCATTGTGGAAACCAGCGGCAGTTTAACACCAACAAGCACCCAACTAGCTGGTTTCCTACAAAGTGGTGATCACTACAGGGGTTACCCTGTAAACCACAAAATTTTTTTAAAATGGATGCTTTAAACGTGAATAACCCTCCAATGTTTTTTCTTCAAAATGAATCACGTTTAGTTTCCCTGGAAAAACAACTAGCCAGCGCTTTATCCCGTCTCAAAGAGCTTGAGCAGCGCCCATTCAAACCCCCTCTTAAAGAGAAGTATAACCCTGGTGAAGGTAACATTGCTTTCTTTTTTTATGTTTATGAAGCTACCATGTATGGCGCAACGGATAAGCAAAAAGCTCACTATATCCTTCTTTGTTTAAGGCACATAGCACAAGAGATGATAGTTCCTCACATGGCCCCTCTGCATACCTGGGCAGAAGTGAAGGAGGCTCTTTTGGCTGTTGATGGATCAAAGCAGAGTCTACACTGGGATAAACAGGTCTTTATGCGCCTTAGCATGTGTGAGGGTGAACCAACCTCTGCCTTTTCTGAGCGATTTTGCCTTACTGCGCAAAGGTTGTCCATGTCTAACATGCTAACCCTGGATGACGCTATTGCAGTCATGATGACTGGGTTAGCTTCTCAACCCACTCTAGCCAGGCATATCATCTCACTGAAATGTCACTTTAAAAACATCTACAACATAAAAGAGGCTCTGTTAGATGTGGCCAAATTCCACTTATGTGCCACAACAAATGAAACTGAGGTAAAACCTTCAGCTCTAACCATTGAGGAGCTCCCGCCTGTTGAACAGTTGGGAGTGAGCTCACCTGTGCCTATACTCCCTATGAAACCTGCTTCCTCAGTGCAACTTAAAAAATATCACGCCCTTTTGTAAATTGGAGACCTGTAAAGTGGTTGATATCTTGCTCCCGCACATGCTCACAAAAGCCGCTGTGCTTTCCCCTCCAGCTAAGCTGGTTGTTGCGCTCCCCAAGGGTAACCCCTGTGACAATAAAGGGCTTTTCTGGAAAAACATATTGTTAGCGGATAACTACCCCATATCATGTGGCCATATCTCTATCCTCCATTGCGGCCTTGCCAGTGGTTGCGAATACCCTTGGGGATGAATCTGAGGGGAGTTACAATGACATTGGTTACTATATATTGGGAGCCCCTGCAGAAGTAAATGTTCCTGATCATATGAACGCTGGAGGAGTAGATGAAACCACCATACTTGAGGAAACATACCTCATTCAAGTTCAGGGTGTCTAAAAGTTTTGACACTGCCAGCAATAGCAATCAATTCTTAGCTGGCTTGATTTGACCTCTTCAGCTGGTCCATCCCATGAAAATCATCTTGGATAAATACCCTGAGACTGCTCAAAAACTAACCTCCACCTTCCAGTTAAAGAAGGTCTTACATTTGTTGTCTAACTTTAGAGGAACACTCATTAAAGTTGAAGTGGTCATTCAAAAAGTCCAAATATGGCCATCCTGGACACTGGATCCCCAGTTAACATGATCTACTAGCTTATCAAGAAGATAAAGATAGCGCTTGACTTGGAGTACACGCAAATATTTGGAACAACAGTCCCCAACAATACTCGTGCTATCAGGGCATACTATTCCCTTCCCATTTTATTTTGGGAAGCTTATCTTATCAGCTCCTGACGTGACCTTGGACAACAACTCCTATGATATGCTCATAGGTACCCAGTTTATGAGTGAGTATGAGGGAATAATTAACATGAAGCAAGGTTACATTTAGTTACTCAACTATGAAGTTCCTTTAGTCTTATCCAATAAAGAACCTAACAAGCATGAATACTATTGCCTGGTCAAATACCCTTTTTCAGCTATGACTTTGCCTTATTACACCTCTGGGTGCAACACAAAGAAATTGCACAAATCAGTGGATGCTAGGGACGGCATCCCTTTCTATGCTGAAGATGAGGTCGTGGTTAAGCCTGGTGAACAACGAGTGGTTGACACTAAAATCATTCTCTAAATCCCACATCACTGCTTGTTGCATATTATAAGTCTTGAGGGCGTTAGCCCCTTGGAGCCTTGGGTACTGCCTGGGATATAAGACCCAGCCTACCAGAGGCCTATTACCCTTCTGCTGAAAAACCTCACCGGAAAATACATAATCATATGAAAACACCAGGATATTGGCAGAGGTTTCTTAATTCCACTGGAGGACATTAAACGTATTCACTCCATTGGCTCTATGGTGGATTTGGGCTTGCCCATGGATAACCTGGTGTGTACCCTGCCCAATGTTCATATTTCGGATGAGTTGATCCCAGATGAACTGGAAAAGTTCATACTTTATTAGACAATTATAGAGACATATTCTCCAAATCAGATAATGACTATGGTCACATGAAGGGCTGGTGCCACTCAATCGATGTGGGTGATGCCTGTCTTATTAGGTCTAAACCTTATCACAAGTCAAAGGTGGAGGAATAGCATATGAAGACGGAGCTCCAGAAGTTACTAGATGTAAGTTACTAGTTTCTTCAGAAAGCCCTTGGTCTTCCCCCCTGTTGCTGATTGAAAAAATGGATGTCATCGGATAGTCATGGACTACCACAAGCTAAATAACCTCATGAAAAAGAATAGCTATCCTATCCCCCGCATTGATGACGCCCTAGCCCAGCCCTCTGACTCTAACCTCTTTTCCGCCATGGACTTGGCTAGCGGCTATTGGTAAATAACCTCTCCCCTGAAGACCAGGAGAAATGTGCTCTCATTTATAGTAAGGGTCTCTTCCAACCAACCCAATTGCCTCAAGGGTTGTGTAATACACCTGCATTTTTCAGCATGCGATGGATCACATTTTTCAGGAACTGAAGTTAACTTGTGTTATCGTTTATCTTAAGGACATCACAGTGTTCTCAAGAACCTTCAACAAACACCTTGATCACTTGAAGGAGATGTTTTAATGGTTATGTAAGTCAAATATTAAGTTGTAGCCTTCAAAGTTTACCTTCTTCCCAAGGAAATTAGATTTCCTTAGCCACTCCATTTTGCAAAAAGGAATCCAACCAATGCAAGATAAGGTTGAAGCAATTTAAAAAATGCCTCCTCCTAAAAATCTACAAGATATTCAGGTGTTATTAGGGATGATGGGGTATTACAATCAGTTTAACCCCAAGTTCGCCCAGCTCAGCAAACCCCTCATTCGCCTATTGACTAAGAGCACCCCTTTCTATTGGGGTGCTGAACAGAAGGCCGCTCTTGAGACGTTAGATCAACTGCTACAACAACATCTTATCCTGAGGCACCCAACTATGGAAAATCATTTATCCTGTTTAGTTATGCTTCAGACTATGCCGTTGGGGCCATCTTAGCTCAATTAGATAAAAATGATGCAGATCACCCAGTATCTTATTTCAGTAAGATGCTGTCAAAAGCAGAACGAAATTACAGTGTAATTGAGAAGGAGTGCCTTGCCGTTCTATCAGCTGAGAAGAACTACCGCCCTTTTCTATATAGGACCATCTTCACTGTGGTTATGTACCACACTTCCCTAAAATGGTTACAGAACATGAAGGATCCTACTGGTTAGTTAGCTCGCTGGGCTCTAAAGCTCCAGAATTATGACATGAAGATCAAGCACCGTGCTGGAACCCACTATGAATTTTGATGGATTAACTCAGCTTCCAGTTCTTCATTTAAATAATAGCAAGGCGGAAAAGTTATATGATCTTTTAATGACCCCCAATATTGGGAGGATGAGGATGAGACTGCACAGAAAATGTTAGCCTGGCACTCTTGCAACACCAAGGTGGAGTTTGGGAAATTATACAAGCAGGTGGGGGCAAAGTGGTTGCCTTACCTTCAGCCCTTGAAACGCGTGCTTGTTATCCTGGAAGCTCACTCCACCCTAGGTCATGGAGGAACAAAGAAAACCTATAAGTGGGTTAAGAATCTGTACTATTAAGAAGGGAATATGGAAACCATTGTTGAAGACTTGGATGCCTATCTCACCTGTAAAAGCAATCCAGTTTCAAGACTTGATACCAATATCAACCAACTACCCCTCAACAACCATTCCACACCATCATCCTAAACGTAATAGGTCCCCTCCCTCAGACAACTGGTGGAAACAAATTTCTCCTAGTCGGCATTGACCACTTCACTAAGTGGGTAGAAGCCGTGGCTCTTTCTGCCCAAACGTCCAAGGCCACCACCATCTTTTAAATCAATACATTTTCACTCATCATGGCTGTCCCCAAGTACTACTCTACGACAATGGTAAAAACTTTACCTTCAAAGTAGTAGAAATCCTGACTACTTCCATGGGAGCTCAACAACTTTTCTCAGCTCCATATAATCCCTCCACAAATGAGATTGTGGAAAGAGCAAATGAAACCTTGGTTTCCATTCTACAAAAATGGCCTCCTCTAATCCTCTTCACAGGATCAATATCTACCCAATGCTCCTATGGCATACCAGATTAGCTATCACTGGATCTTAAAGATGTATCCACTCTGTGTCTTGTATGGGCGGGAATCAGGTTTACCTGCCCACTTAGCTAAGGATGTTATCTCTAGTGGTTAGGAATCTGAAAAATCCATGAGAAGTCTAGCTCACCATATCATTCAGCTTCAGGATGAGGCTATGAAGAACCTGGCTAAACAATCACTAAAGAGAGACAAGCTGCCAATGAGCTTTATAATCCCCTGCCTTCATTTCAAGTGTCTGATATGGTCTTATAGTAACATAATCATCACTCTGAGAAGCAGCAAGCTTGGATCAATTTGGGAGAGCCCATTTACCATCACTTACAAGAGAGAAAATGAGTACTCTATCAAATCTTTAGCTACAGGGATTACTATTAATTGGGTACATGACCATTTCCTACGGCCCTATTCTCCCCCAACATTCTTGAGGGGGGTGATGTCAGACAATTGCCACCTTGACTTTGGCAAAAGAATGATTTGGGGAAGAATAATCCTGATTTAACAAATATTATTGGCCAATTACATGTCCAATCTCATAATACTATTTTGAATGAAAATAATGACAATATTGGCCAAAAGACCCTAGCTAATTCTTGGTGAAACCCCGCAAATTGTGGCAACACTTTGCTAAATATTTAAATAGGCTATTAACTCAAAATCTGCAGTTGGAGTACTATGACCACGCGGCATATTCTGGGGCGCCCATCAAACGGTTCTTCCCCAGCTAGGTCCCATTCCATTTCAACAGCTAATAAGGGACCACCCCTTTTTATAGGCGTGGTGGAAACCCCCAAGGTGAATTTATTTTAGAAACGGTGATTGGTTGAAATTTATCAAATCACTACCACATGGGTACATTCTGCCTAAAAATACCTTCACTTCAGTCATTTCACCTAGGTAACCCAAATTTTCCAAGCTTTGATAGGATGAATTTATCATATTACCTATTTTGGATGTACCCAAGCTATTTCAAACGCCTACTATTGTAATTTCCTTGACCCTCTATATTTCATATATGGAATGGTCTGATATTGAGGGAGTTTGTTTTTTCTAATTTCGCGCTTACACTAATAAAACTTGAAACCCCAACTGTTTGTTTTTATTAGTGTTTTTAACTTTAAATTCATAAAACTATTTTGGAAACCAGTGGCATTTTAACATCAGCGAACACCCAACTAGCTGGTTTCCTACACATAGTAAAAATCCTAGAGATGAATGGTTTCTTAGATGAACTACAAATTTAGAGAAGAACATCCATGTCAAATTAAACATTCCTAGTAATTGTGGTTTTAGAGAAACCTTGATTATTAGTGCCTTATATATATTATAGAAACATTTTTGCAATTTTTGTTGCCTAATTATGTTTTAAAAAACCCTTGAATACTTTATATCCAACAAACAAGCTGCACATACATACAAATTTCATAAACTTAGGTTTATTGGTTTTTAGAATACTTTACACAAAACTTTTTTAAAAAGACCTATTCATTATATAAACAAATCAATTTATTAAGGTAAATTTTAAGCTTCTTTTTCAATACTAGAAAATCTTTAAAGTAGATGGTTTCTTAGTGAAACTACAATTTGAATAGAGATTCCAAGCCAAACCTTAAAATTCTAGTTTATCAAGTTTAAGTTTTCTTGGTTTATAGTGTCTTTTTTATATACTATAGATTTGGTTTACAAGTCAAAATCTGATTTATATGCATAGAAATCTTTTATGGAATTAGAATTTTAAACAACAAATTGAAACATTCAACCAATCACCAACAACTAGGCTAAACAATTGATCTACCAAAACTGGATGATCACCAACCAATCACCAAAGTAAAGTGAGCCTATCAGAATAGAGCCCTGGGTAGGGCAGCAAGGCATTGGTTTGCTGACCAATATGAATAAAACTTATCAACCACCATAATATCTTCAATATTCTATTTTATGTTGGCACTATTATAATAGCTATATAAAAGCATTTTAAATATTTAAATTATTATAATATATTATATGCTTACTTTACAGCTAGTTTAGTTTGTACTAATAACAATAAGAGTACTAATTTAATAAAAGTACTTAGTTTATTTAACACTTCAAAAAGATTATTTAGTATATAAATTATTTTTTGCTAAAAAAAGGGAATTGCAATTCTGCAAGCATATGAAATGGAAGTATAAAAGCAATCAACTAGATTTTGATTGAATGATTTAAAAAGATGATAAAAAGGTATAAATGATAAAAGTGATTGTGCCAGTATTTAAACCTACAACGTAAAGTAAATGGTAAATTTAGTGTCAAAACCTGAGATAATTATGCTATAGAGATTTTGTTATTTAAGGGAATTATTTTATAAGTTGAAAATTAATTTTTCACTTAATCTACACTCAAATTAAATAACAAAAGTAATTGCACCTGGATTTGGATCCCCAACCTAGAGTAAACTTTAAAATTTAAAGTTCTAAAGCTGAGCCAATTATGCTAGACAAGTTACTATAAAACTGATTTAGTTTTACAAATCTAAAAATTGATTTTAGATTTATATATAAGTTTAAAAATATTTTATCATAATAAGAAAACTTGCTTACAATTGTTTCCCTGTTTCATATGATATTTTTGCTACAGTTTATTAAAATTGATTCAGTAGTTTGATATTGTAATGTACCCATAAACAATTTGGACCTATTAATTCTACTTTAAACCATCAACCGCTTGGCAAAGCCATTTACAGTATCAAATCAACCAGTCACTTACTACTTACTTAAGTTTATACCTTATTATTTAGCCAAATGACTGACAACTTCTTGGAAACACCAGTTAACTATTGAATAAAACACATAAAACTGCCAAACTGTAACAATATAATGATTACCATTTAAAATGTATAAATTTTTTGTTTCTTACATATATACCTTTTTTTGATGAGTATTATAAAAATTACAGTTCTTTATTTGCACTATCTTATGACCTTAGTACCTATGAAAAAAGCATCAATTTGGCATGTCAGGAAGTGTGCTTAATGAAAGATGCAAGATTCCAGGATAAATAAGATGGTGAGTTGAATAAAAGCAAGTAATAAAAGATTTAATTTAAATTATAAACATATTGATTAATCCTGCACCAAATAAATGAATGAATATAAAAGATGAGACATCTATTCAATTACCAATCACTTAGCCAAATAAATAAACCTATCAGACATTTATTAAACACTGATTAATCACACTAGTAAATTAAGCCTGTCAGACTGTGTTATTTAGTAACATACCACACATTTTCAAAATTTTCCAAAGACACTGCATAGTTGATCCAGTGAACCGCTGTATTTGGTAACACACATATACTAGCTTCAGTTTTTACCAGACACTGTATTGTTGATCCAATAAACAGCTGAATCATAATGTGATTACAATCAGCCACCAAGTCCATGAATGAGAGAGGTTTTACTGCTGAGTGGGTGCACAAAATGATTCAATTCAATTGAAGGATAGAAATGCTATAAACGGCGCTCAAATGGAAGTCCAGAAAGCTGAATTGATAGAGGAGCTTAGTAGTACACATAACAGGAAATGAGAGTTGCAGCTAAGCACATTGATAGTACTGCAAAAGCTACCAGTGCTCTCCAGGAGGATCTGAGACAACTTTGGAGCCAACGGTCCACCATGTGTCAAGACATTGAAGCCTTGAGAATGTCTGTTACCCTATACAATGACTTGAGAGATGTTCTACAGGTAATTATTGACCTCTACTTAATGACATTAAAGCTATGTAATGTCAATAGTTATTTTTTTAGTACTAGATGGTCCCATGTCAATAGTTATTTTTTTAGTACTAGATGGTCTCCCATGTCAATAGTTATTAAACACTGGGAATGCTTAACTTCAATCTTTAATTGAACTGACTACAAGAAAGATTTTCACTTTAAAGATTTTCATAAACAGTCATAGCAAGATCAGGAAAAACTGTTGTATTAGAAATTACATATTGAAGCTGATTTAAAATGATGGGCGTTGTCAGTGTAATACTTGAGTCCATGTCCAAGAAAGATCGAGAATAATAGAAATAGAACCTTCTGAGGTAGAGTCTGTTCTGATTAAAGCCAATCATACTCAAAGTTCCATGCCAGCTGAACTATTTGGCCTTGCCTATTCCCTGGTGACTCCATCTTACCCCCAATGTCATGCTGGTGAACCCAGCAACCTGAGACCCAAGGTGGCTCTTCCCATGCTGCTTTTGGAACTGCTACTCATAGCTTACCCTTTCAGACCTTCCATTGACTTAATACTGTCAATTTACTTAAATTAAATCAATATAGAAATCTGCAATCCTTTTTGAAGATGTTCAAGATGACTATGCATGAGGCTGATGACCTCTTCAAGGCTACCGCTATGATAAACTGCTTGGACAACCAAATCTGTGACCTAAGTATTCCTAACCTGCATGAAGATGATTGGAGATGTGCGGTGTTTAAGGTTTATGTTAAAAGAATTTGGCAGTCCTGAAAGAATGACCATACAAATGGCTGAGTCCATGACTATCCAGTTTTAGAAGAATGAGACCATCTCTGAGTTTGCTGACCAATTCTATAATAAGTCTCAGGTGTTACTAGGGGAAAAAGCAATGATAGTTTTGATGTGAAAATTGCCTTCCAGAATTCTAATTAGGAATACACTAATCAGCCTAACTTGCTATTACCATCGCTGGTCAAAGAGTTGGACACCCTTTCTATGATAGAGTATTTAAAACAATGTAAGATCATCCTTGTGCCACCTTATGTCAAAACAAAAGAACTATAGTTTAATCAATCTTCATATTGCACTAAAAGTAATTGGAGAAGGCTAGCCCAATGTAGGATCTCTGAACCTTAACAAGGAGCTACAGAAGTGACTTGATGGTTTTACAACTACAAGGACCACTACACAACAACCTGCTCTTCCCCTTTTACTGCATTCTAACATTGAAGGAAGATGTCACTTAAGCTGAGAGTTCTTTGATCAATTAGTCAGGGATCTAAAAATACAAACTAAATCCTACATGGAAGCTCTAGCTCATAAAATTAATCAAAAGGCTTGAGATGACATACATCAAGGTAGGCTACATCAGTTAAGGGTTAGCGATCAGGTATAGTATTGTGATACATATGGGTTTGGAAAAACCATATGATGGCTTTCATGTGGAAAGGACCCTATGTGATTCTAGAACAGTCCTCTTTTAACGTTTACACCATCAAGCACTTATCTAATGTGAGCCTGTCACTTGGGTTTGCACAAGATACTTGAGCTCCTATAAAAATCCTTTTCCTTCCTTTTATGAAAGAAATTCAAAAAAAGTCAATTCAATGAGATGCATTGTCAATTTTTGACTCAAAATCATGTGATTTAATACTTTTCCTTTCTCCTCCAAGTCCTTTTGATAAATATCAAAAACTACCTACTTTCTTGTTCTAGAATCTTTCTCTTTATACCGTCTAAACCTTCTGAAGCTTCCATACGCCTGCCCTTGACTTTAATGATTTGTTTTCCCAAAAATGAGTACCATTGTAATCATTATATTCTTTTTATTCATTGTCAATCGATCTTTGATCAGGTCATCTTTGTTCTAAGGCTGAAGGATTAAGTAAAAATATTCACCCCAGATATCTAATAAAATATACTTTTTACATGAATTCTATTTTTTTATTTTGGAATGCATCCCTGGAGTAGATTTTACTATACCAGGGAATGTAGAAAGCAAACTAAAATTAGATGGAGGTAAAAAGTAAAAGGTTCAAGCAGGTTTCAAGAATGAACTCTTACCTGTGCAACAGTATTCATTTGCCACGCACTAAAGGCCTGATAATCATCGATTGGTAAATCAACATTAATAAGTATATGTTAAAGTTAAAAATTGAATGATTTATAATCTCAAATTTGAGGGTTCGCCCATACTAGGACAAAGCTAGACTTGTGTTATCACTTTATAGCTAGTAGAAGATATAAATGCTAATTAAATAATCATAAGCTACCACAGGTCAAGCAGAAATTTCCAAATGATAATATACATTCTTTTTTTAATTGAATAATGTTAGTCCATAAAATCATTAACATACATAATATAAGCTTTATGCCTTTATTACTAGTGAAATGAACTCCTTTAAGCCACCACGTTTAGTACTATATTTTTTATCATTAGTAAGAATAAATGTTCTTAAATAAGTACTATTGAGTAATGTAGCATCCAAGAAAACTTTTAGAATTAAAAAATGTTGGAATTTGACCCAAAATTTGAAGGAAGCCTTTGAAGTTTGGTAGGTTGGACAAAATAGTTAGTGAGCTTAATACAACTAACTATAAATTACTATAAGCTAAATATTAATGATACTTTATTATATGTAATTAGTCATATTTATATTTCCAATTCAGGTAAAAAAGAAGCAGTGTAGATCTGGAAAAGCTGTATAGGAAAAGCCTGGCTTAATGTTAAATGGAGTTAATATTTAATGCCCACATGATAATAAGAAATAATAGGCACAAAAATTATCAGAACTATAAAGATTAAGGTACCCTATTACAGAACTTTTTTTCAGGATAATAAAAAAGTAGCAAAAATAAAGGGATATGATGTGATAGGGAAAAGTTAGGCACAACTTAATAAAAAGATGATATAGGGCATCGTTTTTAATCAGATAAAGGAGCTCTTTTGGACGTGACTTATCCAAAATGCATTTAAACAGGAATTTAAAATTATATATGAAATCATCTAGTGCTATCTAGTCTAAAGTTAATAATTATTATAAGCAATAGTCTTAATAAAGAACCAATCAAACAATCAAATAAAAATAATAAATTTAAATTAATATTAATTAAAAATTATGCATTGAAAGAAAAAGGTTAAGGTTTCACCCTCATTATGGAAAAGCCTGACAAAAGGTAAACAGTCTACTTCAATCAATATAAAGCTTTTGACTTCTTTCATTACCTATAGAAGCTTTATAAGATTATTTTTATACTTTGGTAAAATAATAAAGTCAAATAACAGTTTAATAAATTATACACTATTCCTGATACATTATCTACCTCTCTCAAAAGGTATCCCAATTGAATAAAAGAGCTGTTATTTAATAATGGGTAACCATAATGCTTAGCTATCTAACCTGAATTGGTAGCTAATATACAAGAGCCTTTCTAATCTAGAAATTTATCCTAACAATTTTACTCTACTAAGAGTTCATGTCTAGTACCTATTATTAGAAATGTTTTTTATATCATTATACTCAGAAGCCAAATTTTTATCCTGATAGCTTTTAGTCTTTAATATGTGGCAATGTCCAGCCTAAGCTTTCCTACTAAAAAGAGAGAAAACACAATTGGTTATACTTATGTTTTGTGTAAATGTATTTTTATAATGATGTGATTATACTGAAGGAAAATTGGCATCCTGAGGGCTATATATAGATATATACATATATTATGGTAAATATTTATCCAACAAACTTTAACAAGTGTTTATAAATTGCAGCTTATGTGCAATAAAAGATCTTAGGTACCAAGATAACATATCTAAATGTATTTCCAATAACAAGTTTAAACTTTTTAACTTATAGTTTTAGATTACCTGAAGGAGCTAGAGCTCCTCTAGATAATTGATCTTTAGTAGTATAAAGGCATATGATATCTTATATGTTTTATCCTTTTGATCATTATGATTCAATTGTTAACTATAGACATGTTATAATTTTTAAGGATTAATAGTTACTAGCCAATTTTTCTACATATTTTGGGGTTTATAATTTATTACAAGGTTCTATTTGATGATTTTGGCTTTTTATTAGTAAATAGTCATTGATAAGTTTAGGAAGTAATTAAATATGTCAAATAAATTAATTAACCACCAGGATGATTAACTAAAGCTACTGAACCTATTGAAGTAACAAATATTTAATTGGGAAAATGTCATATACCCCTCCCATTTCATTTTTATTATCTTTAAAATAATGAAATGGAGCTTTAAATTAGGATAATAGATTAATTTTTCTAGTGGGGTTGTTCTTGCTACTACTTAATCATTTATATAAAAGGAAAACACAAATAATAACCCCAAAATTGCTCAGTAAATTCAAAAAACAAGTTGTTTTATCTATATAAAACCAAACTGCTTATCTAAAACAGCTTTTAAGTACCATTTGAACCATATTATTCTTTATATCATATAGGCCTTTCACTTATAGAATTAAACCTTTTAAACTCTTAACGTTACTTTCCCTATTATAGTGTATTCATGCCAAGTTTACTAAAATTGTTCATGTGGTTTAGGACTATATGTAAAATATACATATGATAACTTTTGTGGGAATCCAGCAAGTTTTAGGCTCGCTGGTGCTGATAACAGCCAGATTTCCACAAAAACACTTAAAACTAAAAATATTACTTATTGAATAAAAGTAAAGTTGGGGTTTAGAGGGTTATTAATGGGCGTGGGACAGGAAGCAAAATTTGAGTTTTTTGACACTACCCCTCAGTATTTAAACTATATCAAGTATTGAGAGTTGAAAGGAATTCAATGCTAGTATTTGGAATAGCTTAGTAACGTCTGAATTAATAATTATGGAAATTTGACCTATTGGAGCTCAGGAAATTTGCTTCACTTTGGTGACAAGGCTAAAGAGAGAATATTTCTAGGCAAGACAAGCCTAGGAGGTAATGATTTGATATATCTCAACCAATCACCATTAGATAAAATAATTGCACCTTGGGAGACCCCCACCAAGCCCATAAAAGGGGGTTGTTTCCACTTAGGTGTTTGAATGGAACTAGCCGTGGCTGGGGGAGGAACCTTCAATGGACGCCCCAGATTCCGCTGCGTGGTTAGAGCAATCCAACAGCTTGATCTCATGCTAATTGGCCATGTGGTTATAGTAAAAGTGTTATCCCAATTTGTTGGGTTCCACCAAGAATTGACCAGGGTCTTTTGGCTAATAGTATCTTTATTTCCATCTAAAGTATTATTATTATGAGAACAAACTTGTAATTGGCTGATGGTATTTGGTAAATCAGGACTATTATTACCCAAGGCATTCTTTTGCCAAAGTTGAGATGGCAATTGTCTGGCTCGCTTATAAATACTAAAAGATAATACTATATTTTTGGTTTTTTTATATAACTACTTCATATCATATAAAATTTTTTGCTATAAATAAATTTAACTATCAGGTATATTTTTCTTACTTTTTAGCATAGATCCTACTTACCAAATATTATGATTATTAAAAAATTGTGTAATACTGCATCACTGAGGCTCAACATATAGCCTAAATGCATCATGTGAAAGGATACAGGTTTATTTAAAGTGAGCTGACTTGGGGGATGATAACTCAACAAATAAGGGATTCAAATGAGCAAGAAAGGAGGGTAAAACCTGTAAAAACTAAATGTGTGGCGTTTTTATAGGCCAGGAACTCCATAGACCACATTGCTATCTGATATCTAGGTTTGAGTATTGGGGCACTAGTTTAACAGAATCAAGGTATCCTCTATTTAATTCATCTACCAGAAATTGAACTGGGGAGGCAATGGTCATTAATCACATGCTCTACCACTATACACCCTCCCCTTGCACGTTTAGAAAACGAGTTTATGCAACAACTTTGGTTATCTTAATATATCTTTTTTTAGTACTAGATGGTCCCAACCCAAGGGGGGATTCATCGATGTTTATTAAATTACGCCTGGGCTCCTAAGAGCCTGAGGCGAGGGAAGGGGAGGAAGGAGTCATTGAGAAAGGGAGGGGGTTTGCACGCTAGAGCCGTGCTGCAGTGACAACTGAGTGGGGGAGGGTTGGCGACATAGTGCAGACCTTCAGGGCCATCTCAAAGTGTACCTGAAAGTGGGTGATCATGTGTGGAAGGGTCCACACCTGCTGGTCAAAGGCAGCACAAAGGAAGGAGTTATGGATGGTCCAGATGGCTGTGGCATAGGCGAGGACATGGAGGGGTCCAGTGGCAACCAGGAAATGTCTGCGCAAACATGAGGTCTTGCACAGGGTGTCCAGACCAGGGCTGAGCATGGAGGAGCGCGCGGGCCTTTGGCCAAAATGCGGTGACACCTGGACAGGTGAAAAAATGATGGAGGTGGGAGTCAATAGGCTCCACACAGCGGGGGCAGCTTTGGTGCTGGAAGGTAGGGCCAGTCCAGTCCCCTGTTCTGTATGAACAGTGGAGCACCCTCCATAAGGTGTTGGACACCTTTGCTGACAGGATGGGGTGATAGACGTCCTTCCACAATTCCTTAAGGTCAAATCTCACGGAGGGAGGGAGGAGCACAATGAGTCTTGGGCGGATGGGAGGACGATCTTGGGGGTTGAGGCGAGTTGTGACAACTTGTCCATTGTGCACTATTGCATGGCGACGGGGGCTGAGGCCAGGGCCTTCCCTTCTGTATGGGAAGGCATGGTGGATCCGCGCGCCTACTCGTTTCAGGGCAAGGAGAGCCTGGTTCCAGTAGGGGGATGAGGATGGCTTTAGGCGATGGCCTGGGTGGTTTGTGAGCCACTCCCCTAATGAGGTCAGAGATACTCTAGGAAGACCCAGAGCTGCTGACACTGACTGGCGGAGGGCGGGCGCCCATTGGGGCATGGGGGTCGCGTCCCAGCAGACAATCGGCCATAGGAACTTCAGGAAGATTGTGGTGGCGTGGGATCGCGTGTCCAGAAGCCCTAGGCCCCCTTCATTGCAGGGTCGGGCAATGGTTGAGAGGGCCATTGGTGGATGGTTTGAGCCCCAGATCCAACAGCGGAGGAGTACATTGAGCCGCGTATAAAAGGCATCTGTGAATGGGCAGACGTGCGCTAGGAACCAGAATTTGGAGAGGAGGAACACATTGGCCATCAGAGCTCGACCCTGGGGGTGATGTGCCGCCAGTTCCAGCTGGCAATCCTGGAGTTAACTGCTGCGAGGAGCAAGTCCTCATTGTCTTTTAGCGCAACTCCTTAATAGCTGGTGAGAACGCCCAGGTGACGGAAGGTACCGCGCTCAGGTTCAATACCAAATGGTGGGGGGAAGGTGGAGGAGCTGACCTGTACAACTGTTGTCTTGGAGGTGTTGACCATGGCGTTGGACGCCTTGGTGTACCTCTCAATGGTCACAGCAGCGAGGGCAACATCCCTAGGGCAGCCAAATGCAATGGCAGTGTCATCTGCAAATGACATGGTGCGTGTGGGGGCTTTACCTGGGACCAGAATCCCTGTTGGCTTGTCCTGTAAGGAGGCCAAGAGGGGGTCAAGGGTGATGTTAAAAAGGATAGGGCTCAGGGAGTCCCCTTGCCGGAGACCTTGTCCAACTGGTACTGCCACTGTAAAACCCATTGGCGCCAGGACTCTGGTGTGGAGCTGGTCATAGAGCGCTGATATCCAGCGCCTAGCTGCGGGTGGGAGATGGAAGCGGGCCAGGGAAGCTTCAATATACTTCCAGGCTACCCGATCATATGCTTTCTCCATATCCAGGAGAGCCACAAAGTCATTCACCTTATGAGAGTTAACAGTCAAAGTCACGTGAAGGTCATTATAGTTGTCCCATAACGACCTCCCCGGAATAAAACCGTGCTGGGATGGGGAGAGGCGAGGTGACACCCATTTGGTGATGCGGTTGGCCAGAAGCTTCGTGAAGAGCTTGTGGTCTGTGTTGATCAACGCTATGGGGCGCCAGTTCGCCAGGTTCTCACGGTCTGACTTCTTGTGAATGAGGGTCGTGATTGAGCCTCTGGAGTCGGGAAGGACCTAGCCATTCAACAAGAGTGCAGCGAAGAGGTCGCGGAGGGTTCTGGCTATCACTGCAGGTTCCAGAAGGTACACCTCGAAGGGTATTCCATCAGGGCCTGGGGCTTTAAGCCGTGGGGATTTCAGAATGGTTTCCATCACCTCCTGGATGGAAATAGGCGCCAGTAGAGCCTCATCAGCCCGTGGGTCAATGAACGGCTCTGGAGCCCGCCACAGGAAGTCTTGGATGTCCGATGGGTCCACCTGGGTGGCATGGAAGAGGCTGGAGTAGAAGCGGTGTAGTTCCTGCGTGATTTCCTCCTTATCTGAAGTGGTTGTAGTGCCAATCTTCAATGCAGTAATATCCTGTGCTGTTGACCGGGCTTTCAGTTTCTGAAAGAAGAAGCGGGTGGGGCGTTCCCATTGAGCATAGTAACGAGATGTTGTAAAGTTTGCTGCCCGTTCTTCCTGCAGTGTGAGCTCCAAGCGGAGTGCTTCCTGCGCCGCTTCCCAGTCTTCCAACCATCTGGGAGAGGGAGAAGGCTGGCAGTTTCGCTCCAGATGTCTGATTCTGGCTTCTGCCCTTTTGACTCTGGTGCAAGCTGCAGTCATCTGGGCTTTGGCACAGTTGTAAGCAACGTGGGTGATGCCCTCCTTGGTCACCGCCCATCTAGCCTTGTGGTCAAGCAGGTGGGGTGGGGGAGGTGAGAGTCTCCCGGATGGTCATAGACAGCTTCTCCTTAGTGAAGGGGTTGTTGAGAAGATCTGGGGCAACCCTAGGCCAGAACCTACACGACGGTCTAAGTGTGGTGGTGAGGACAACGGTGAGTGACCTGTGATCACTCAGATTGTTGTCACGAGAGATGGGAGAGGAGACGCGGCCAATTAGCAGGGGGCCAATCAGTGACATATCTATGCGTGACGCTGACTGGAAAGCTCCTCCATCATACTGGATCCTAGTCATGCAACCTAGGCAAGACGCGGAGGGTGGAAGCGCATCTATAAAGCTACTCAGGCAAAGGAAATTCTGGAGGCGACTTGGTCCAGGGCGTTCCTTTGCTGCAGGGGGTAAGAGTCACGGACGCGACTTATGGTTGTGTTGAAATCTCCTAAGAGGACTGTATTCCGTGGGAGATTGAGTTGGACGAGCTCTTCCAAGAGCCGATTTTGCTCCTGACCTGCATTAGGCAGGTAGATGCTTGCAGCGAAGAAAGAGAAGTCAGGAGTGGTGAGTCTGGCCAGTATGAGGCGGCCACCTAGATATTGTGAAAAATAATGGGTTTTAACCCGGGGATTCAAAACAATAAGGGCGGCATGGTTTGTCCAGAAGGAGTTGCCTCCAAACTGTTCATTCCATGCAGATTGTTTGTGGGGGAGGATATGGGGCTCCTGGACAGCAGCGATGTCAATTTGTGCTGACCCGAAGTTTTTAGAAGGCGGGCTCTCCGCTTAAAGTCCCACAACCCATTTGCGTTGATGAATTGCAGGGCCAGGGTGCTGCCATGGGGACTCATAGCTGTTCCCCTCCATGTCCTGGGGGGTTGCCAGCGCTTAAACCTGCTGCTGTGAGGCGGCTAGTTTTGAGTCCTTTAGCTTGACTATTAGCTGCAATCCGTGAGGAGCGTCGAGGGTTCTGAGGGGAAGGAGAGGGTGGGGGGCGGAGGACCCAGTAAGCCAACCTAGGATGCTGCCCCCGCTCCGTTGCAGGGGAAGGACCTGAGGATGCTCAATGGTGACCTCCGCGGTGTCCCCATTTGATGAGTCTGAGTCCATATTCACTTCCTCCAACACTGCAAAGGATCCGCGTGAAATGGACTGTGGGGTTGGGGTAGGACTCTTTGAGGTGGCACTTCTACCGCAGGCCGCGGGTTGCCAGTCCATGCTGGTGGGCATAGCTCCATTGGGAGCTGAGGGTTGATGCGATAAATCGCTGGTGGAGGTTGGTGGGGGTGCCGCGGAGCCCTGAGTGGGGGTGGCTGACGAGGGGCACCCTGTAGGAGATGCCTTGCGCTTGGTGAGAGAGGGAGTTGACTCTGGGAGATTGGAGGGGGTGCCCACTGGAAGGGGGCATGAGCGCGAAGGTATCCCATACCATTAGTGGGGTTAGCTGTTTCAACTGCCAGGCGTAAGGCCTCAGGGGATAGGTCTTAAACGGGAACCCATTGTGCGGGTTGTGGAATTGCTGCTGCGGCCACGTGGGATCGTTTTTGGCCTGGTTTAGGCCCCTGGGTGGTGGCTAAGAGGGCTTGTTTTTGAGCTGTGCAGCCACTATACAATTGTCCAAGGGCGTTACACCATGAACACCGGGGGCGCGCCTGATCAGGGTCGACAAAAAGATCTCAGGGCATGCCCCAACTACTGCCACATGAGGAATAACCTCAATGTTGCGGGATACAGTGGGGGAGGGGATGAACGACGCCCTAGCAGTGTGAGCTCTTTGAGTGGGAGCATAGTAAGAGGGGACGCTAAAGTCCAATGAAAGAACAGACCCAAACTCCATTAAACCACGATGGAGCGCCAGTTTAAGAGACTCAGGATCAACAGTCGTTGGTAGGTTGGAAAAAGTAACCCATGAAATTTTTTCCAGGTGAGAGCGTGTGTGGGAGATGCGAAGAGATCCACGTGGAATAATGACCTGGAGGGTGGCAGCATGATCAGCAAGGGCAGCTTCAGTGAAGCCCACATCGATGTAGTGGCCCTCCACTGATTCATGGATGGTGGTGTTAATTGGGAATGTCTCCGCAATCACTGCAAAGTATGAAAAGTAATTTTCTGTATAGAATTCAACAGGGTTATGCCCATAATAAAGGCGAATTGCGTGGGAGAGGGTTGAGCGAGGTAGAGCTTTTTGCGCTCTAGTTTCGGCCCATTTCTTCTTAACTTCAGCAATAAACGCCACTTCACGGGGATCAGCTTTGGATAGCGTTGGTGCCAGAGGTTTTTGCCACGCCCCAGTGGCTCCTTTGGTACGTTTGTGTTTGCTTTGGGCTGCAATCGCAGGTTGAGTGTGAGCTGGTGGTTTGAACAAGTTTGTGGAGTTCCCTTGTTGCTGGAATGTTACAGCAGTTGCTGGCGTCATATTAAATTGAGGGGCGGATTGTTGGGCCTCGCTAAATTGGGGAGGCCCATCCAGATTAGAATTAACTACAGCCAATTGGGAGGAGGGCGATGTTTCATCACCATTCCAATCTATTTGGGTAAATTCAGCCCGAGTATTTGCAGAGATTTTGTGGGCAAAACTAACTGACTGATTGGTGAATTGGTCGTTTTCAGAATATGGAGATAAAGTGCCAACTTGAGAAGTGCCGATTATGGGGTTAAAATGGGATGGGTGAGAATGGAACTGGTGTGAAGTTCCAAAATCCGAATCATTTTGAATCCCCATTGGGAAGAGTAGATTGTCCCAATTTGGTGCTTAGTGAACCAGAATGTGCGGCTAATCCAACCTTACATCCGAGGGTTTGGGGGCCAGGTGATTGTTGGGCCTCGCTAAATTGGGGAGGCCAATCCAGATTTGAATTAACTCCAGCCAATTGGGAGGAGGGCGATGTTTCATCACCATCCCAATCTATTTTGGTAAATTTAGCCCGAGTATTTGCTGTGATTTTGTGGACAAAACTCACTGGCTGATTGGTGAATTGGTCGTTTTCAGCATATGGAGATAAAGTGCCAATTACGGGGTTTAAATGGGACAGGTGAGATTGGAACTGGTGTGAAGTTCCAAAATCCGAACCATTTGAATCCTCATTGGGAAGAGTAGATTTTCCCAATTTGGTGCTTAATGAACCAGAATGTGCGGCTAATCTAACCTTACATCTGAGGGTTTGGGGACCAGGTAGCTGGGTATCGCCCCTCATGGAAAGAGCCAGAAACACGGCGTCAGCAATAATAGATGGGGCTGAATTAGCTGACACAATGGGGGAGGTGAATGCCTGGATGGGCTGAGTTGCATTCAACTGAGCAGGCGCCATTAAAACAGCGTGGGTGATGGCCTCCTTGGTTGGAGGGGGCCCAGCGGGTTGGTGGGAGGCAGCGCACACAGAGCTGTTAGGCGTGCAGGTTGCAGAAGTGCGATCAGGTGAACTGGCACTAGTTGAAGTAGATCCAGGTTGGGGGGTGGTGCCTGCTTTCATGGCTGCTGCTTAGGAGCGGGTGATTCTGGTTGACCCTGAGGTGGGTAACCGAGGGTTGCTTCGTTTGGGGGTGGTGCTGGCTCGTTTGGCATAGCCTGCGGGTTCTTTTGCGGGGTTACCCGCCATATTTGCTAATAGTTTTCGTAAATATCTTTAGTAAAGCTAAATTTCAGGCTGAATTGATTTTTGAAAAGTGATGCTTAGCAGAAAGAGAAGCTTAAGCTTGTTATCTTAATATATCATTATAAATAGTCTTAAACTTTCTACTGAGTGCTTGCTGTAATTGGGTGATAACAATTAAATATGTGATATGGTTATTGCACTTAGATATATTAAATAAATATTAAATGCCAATTTTCTTTTTTACTAGGCTAGTTATAGTTTTAAGGGAATAATAACAGCTATCAAAATAATTAGAAAATTAAAAGATAGTTTAATAAGTCACATGACTTACAAGTAAGATTTATTATTTAGTTCCAATATTCTTGCTAGTACCATTTTATTAACATACTGCTACGTGTAAGGAGAGTGTCTATAACTCTCCCGTTCCCAGCGTGGCAGTGCGCAGTGCACCAGGCCAACGTCAGGGAACTAGCCATTAGTGCCAACGTGATTAGAGCCCAGCAGAGGGTGCTGGAGCAATAACCACTTTAACACCATTGTAAATTTAGTAATGAAAACCCATATAAGGGCGACGCGGTGCACATATAGTATGGGGCTAAGCGGCCCAGGTTGGAGGGATCCTTGGCGGACAAATGGTGCATGAGGGGAGAGCTGCATGGTACTTGCAATGGCAAGTGTAACAGAGCATGAGATCTCCTTGAAGAGGTTCGTGCACAGGAGTGTTCAGAATATCATAAATTAAAAATAACTTAAATGGGGTATAGGTTTATTTGGGAAGTTGACCAACAAGGAATGTTGGTCGGGGAAAACATATTTAAGCTTAAGTGGGAAATTAGGGGTTATGCCATAGTGGGCCCAAGCATGGACTCACCAATAGGGCAACACAGCAATCCGAGTTGGTTGAATAGACCAAAACTGACTTCACTTGAGTGATCAATTGAAGTTAAATCTGACCTGAGCGCGTTATTTCAAAAGTAAAATGGGTTTCAAAACCCTGTTCCTCAATAAACTGAATTGAACGATCTGCATTCATTTGTTATATTGCCCGTTTTAACGTCTGGCTTGTTGTCAGGGGCTGGGCGTTTGGCACACCACTGGTCCCAACCTGGGAATATTTTGCCCAAACCCAGCGTTAGTCCAGGGTGTGCTCCAGGTCAGGAAGGGCCTGCAACTTCACCCTCTGGGCCTCCTGGCGCCCAGCCTTGTCTTTGGGGTTGGTCCCCACTATTATGTCATGTCCACATGACATTACCCTCTCCTCCCAATGGGGCACAACCCCCCTCCAGGGGCTTGCGCCAGGGAAAAGTTCTTATGGGCAGGGGCCAACTTCATGGCAGTGACGGTCAGTTTATGTTGGGGCCCAGCAGCCTGGGGAAAACGCTGGTGGAAGGCGTCAATCAGATCTTGGGCATGCACACAGTCACGCGCTGGAACCCAACTGTTTTCTGCAGCGTCAAAGCCCTTCCAGGATACCAGGTACTCAAGTCTTCTTTTAACACGGCGTGAGGCAACTATTTCTTCCACCTCCCACTCTGGCGCCACATCCATGAGATAGGCCTCAGGAGTCTCTGGTGGGGGGCCCTCAAACAAGTCAGTTTTCTCTCATGAAACACAGAGAAGATCTGGAATGAGGGGGAGATCTAGCTGATATGAGGCATTGCCCACCTTTCTAACAACGCGGTAGGGTCAATCCTCTTTGGTCCCAGCTTCTTACATGGCTGCTTGATTGGGATGTTATGAGCATCAAGCATCACGAGATCCCCTTCCTTGTATGTGGGACCCACTCGGTGCTTCCCATCAGCAATCTCCTTATATACCTGCATAGCCGCCTACAAGCTTAAGGATACCCCCTGGTGAACCTTATTGATTGTCTTGGAAAAGTCCACCACCGCTTCAACCTTTGACCCACAGCTGGGCTTCATGTTAAAGGTGGGGTTAAAGCCATGGCTGGCGAAAAGATGGGGAACAGCTGATCAAAGAGTGCAAGGTATTGTTGTAGCTAAACTGGGCCATGGGAAGGTGAGAAGCCCAATCTGAATGATCTGCAGCGGTGTAACACCGCAGAAACTGTTCCAAGCACTGGTTAACTCGTTCAGTCTGCCCATCTGATTGGGGGTGATAGGCAGTTGAATGGCAAGGGCGAATCTGAAGAGTCTTACACAACTCTTCCCAAAAATGGAGGTAGACTGAGGTCCCTGGTCGCTGATAATTTCCTGGGGGACCCCATGTAGCGCAAACACATGGATCACGAAAAGCCCAGCCATCTCAGCTGCGGTTATGGTGGTTCTGCAAGGAATAAAGTGGCCAAACTTTGTGAACAGGTCCACCACTACCATGATGGCATCATAACCATCTGAGACTGGTAACTCCACAATGAAATCAACTGAGATGGAAGTCCAGGGCCCATCAGCCTTTTGGACTGATACCAACAACCCTGCTAAAGGTTGATGATTGGGTTTCATCTAGTTGCATACCAGGCACTCCTTACAATACCGGCCCACCTGAGCTGGCAAGCTCTTCCAATTGTATGTGTGCCGTATCAACTCCAAGGTCTTTGATTTCCCCAGATGACCAATGGTGATTCCATCATGATGGTCCCTAATGATTTCCAGGCACAGGGTCAGCAGGTACCCAAAGGCGCCCCTAAAACCACACCATCTCATCCTTTACATGATAGCCCCTGGATAGATCCTCTTGATTGGATGCGCTCTTTGTAAGGACCATGGCATATTCACCTGACAAAGGCTGAGAGAGGACTATCTTTCTGAACATACCATGTTCCTCCGCGTTATTCAGAGGTGCAAGCGCTGGCCCGTTAGCCAGGGGAGAGGGAAGCAGCGACATAATTTTACTTGGAGGGATCATAACCTGGGTGTTGTGCACCTCTACCTCCTTGAGGTCAGGGGCTAAAGCAGGGTTGCGGCTCAAAGCATCCGCCAAACCATTATCCTTGCCCTTGGTGAACTCATAAGTGTATGAAAATTGGGCAAGGGTTTCATGCCAGCGGGTTTGCCATGGGGTTAGTACATGAGGCGCGCGGTAATACAGCAAGGCACGGTGGTCTGTATGTATGCAGAATGGTTGGGTAGAGCCATGCGAGTGGTGACGCCAATATGTCAGCGCCCCCAATACTTCTAGTAACTCCTTGTTGTAAACGGCGTAATTCAACTCTGGTAAATACATCTTCCTAGAAAAAAATCCCACTGGATGCTCTATCCCATCTTCGCCTACTTGTAACAAGGTGGCCGCTATGGCGAAGTTGGAGGCATCAGTTGACACAATGAACTCCTTTGAAGGGTCGACATGGCGAAGAACAGTCGTGGATAACAGGGTGCACTTCACTGCTTGGAAAGCATCCTCCAAAGTGGGGGACCACTGAAGCACCTTGGAACTGCTAGCCTTATATAGGGGAGCCGACACCTCAGACATATTGGGAGTTAACTTCTTGAGGAACATGAACGTCCCCAAAAAGCTCCTTAATTCCTTAACTGAGGTGGGGGTAGGCCAATCATGAATCGCCTTCCCCTTGTCTGGAGTTATCATGTGTCCTTGGTCAAACATGGCGTTGCCCAGAAATGTGACATGGGACTTAAAGAACTCACAATTTGAAATTTTTAACGTAAGGCTGGCTGCCTTTAACTGCTCCACCACTTGCCAAAGGTAAACTGCATGGGACTCCTGATCAGGGGAAAACACCAGGATATCATCCATGTAGGCGACCGCGCACACCCCTAACAGGTCCCCCAACGCTGCATCAATGCAGCGTTGAAAGATAGCAGGGGCATTCTTAAGCCCAAAGGGCATGACCCGAAACTGGAAGATCCCTTTTCTGGTATGGAATGCAGTCAACCACTCTTGTCCCTTTTTAATCCGGATCTGATTGAACGCGTTGAGGAAATCCAACTTGGGGAAGACCTTCGCCTTCTCCACATAGCGTGTAATCTGTGAATCCAAATGGATGGGATGGAGGTCTGGTACAGTAACATTGTTAAGGTTACCATAGTCTATGCAAGGGCGTAAGGTACCATCAGACTTATCCACAAAGAGTAGGGGGGAGCATACAAGGGAGGTACGCTGAAAAATCGCGCCCTTGGCTAACTGTTCCTTTACCCACAATCCAACGCCTCCTCCTCCTGGACAGTCAATGGGTAAAATAGGGGAAGAGATATGCACCAGATTCACCATGAGCTTGAAGTCACAATCAAACTTAGAGTGCTCAGGGAGTGCGTTGGCAGATGTTGCATCAAATGAGGATTCCAAACCCTCCAAGCAAGAAGGTATAGGAATTTCCACTTAGGGCTTCTGCATTGAGGCAAGGCGACACGGGAGGTGGTGGAGCCAATGGGGCAATTGGCCTAAGGCGTTTTCTTCTGACAAAGGCACAATTAATGTGCGACCATTCTTCATGTTGAGGGACAGGGTATTCTCCTTCAGGTTAGTTCTAACGTCAAACTTTCGTCACCACTCCACACCTAAAATGATAGGAAACAGGAGGTTTTTGATCGCACTGAAGTGATCAGACAAGTGGTACTTGCTGACCTGATAGTCTACTGTCCCAATGATCTTCAGAGTGGGAATACCTTGGGACGCCCCTCCTCTAACCATATCACCTGGCAAGTAACTCAGTCCAAGGTAGTCAGCTAAGTACTGGTTCATATAGTTTCCAGAAGCGCCAGTATCCACCAAAAAGTAGTGGTGAGCTTCCCTAAAGGAGAGGAGAGGGTGGCAGTCAATAGGAAATACCTGGAATGGTCTTTATTTATGGAAGACAAGGACAACACTTCACCAAAAATTCCATCTTCTGGCTCAAGCATGCAAACAGAATTGATTTTGAAATCAAAAAAAGGGGTAATATTTGGCCACTCTTAATACTGAGGCCACATACCCCACCATGCCTTCTGCAGGTGCATATGCTTGATTTTATTTTGAATGGAGTTCCTTCTCCACCTCCTGAGTGCGCTGGATCATGGTAGAGGTCAACTGTAGGTTCTTAGGGGTAATCTGATACACTGAAATAGGGTCCTCATCCAGGCCATATGAACAAATAAACAGTTCAGAAATAGAGTCCAGGGTTTTGTTATAAAACGCGTTTTTAGATGTGAATGACCCTATCCCTGGAGCTGTGATGGAATGCCCAACGTTATCCAAGGCCAACACCCCCAGGCCCATGTGCGCCGACTCCGCCAGCATCATCTGAATGCGCTGGTGATGGAAAATTCATTGATTGGAATGAAATTTATGTTTGGTGGAAAGTTGGGGAATCATGACTTTTGGACATTGAAATGTCCGAATCCACCAGGTACAAACATGAAGGGTGGATACTCTCCAGTTGGAGGCAACCATAATAAAGCTGAGTTGCTCCAATCTTTGGGAAAAAGAGGAAACAGCAGTGCAGCTCATGACAACTGGAGCCCACAGCTGACGGCCACTGTTTCCACATCAGAAAAGTTTCACATGAAAAAAGTTCATGCACATAAAGAAAAATGGCTGGTTGACTAATGTAAGGAGAGTGTCTATAACTCTCCTGTTCCCAGCGTGGCAGTGCGCGGTGCACCAGATCAACGACAGGGAACTAGCCATTAGTGCCAACCTGATTAGAGCCCAGCAGAGGGTGCTGGAGCAATCACCACTTAGGCATACCAGTGTGAATTTTATAACGAAAAACCATATAAGGGCGACGCGGTGCACATATAGTACGGGGCTAAGCGCCCCAGGTTGGAGGGATCCTGGGCGGATAAATGGTGCATGAGGGGAGAGCTGCATGGTACTTGCAATGGAAAGTGTAACAGAGCACGAGATCTCCTTGAAGAGGTTCACGCACAGGAGCATTTGGAATATCAAAAATTAAAAATAACTTAAATGGGGTATAGGTTTATTTGGGAAGTTGACCAACAAGGAATGTTGTTTGGGGAAAATGTATTTGAGCTCGAGTGTGAAATTAGGGGTTATGCCACAGTGGGCCCAAGCACTGACTCACCAATAGGGCGACACTGCTGTCCAAGTTGGTTGAATAGGACAAAACTGACTTCACTCAAGTGATCAATTGAAGTTAAATCTGACCCAAGCGCGTTATTTCGAAAATAGAATGGGTTTTAAAACCTGCTCCTCGATAAACCAAATCAAACCATCTGCATTCATTTGGTATATCATCCGTTTTAACGCCTAGCTTGTTGTCAGGGGCTGGGCGTTTGGCAATCCACTGGTCATAACCTTGGCATATTTTGCCCAAACCCAGCGTTGGTCCAGGGTGTGCTTCAGGTCAGGAAGGGCCTGCAACTTCACCCTCTGGGCCTCCTGGCGGCCAACCTTGTCTTTGGGGTTGGTCCCCACTATTATGTCATGTTCACATGACACTATGGGCATGCAGGGCTGCACTAGAATCAATTCAGTAGGGTCTGAAACTATTATGGACAGATATAAACTTTCTAGAGATTTTAATTATAAATTTAGACAAATTAATAAGTGTCATCTCATTACATAGGCAACTGTTGTCTAATTGACACCTTGATCCCATTTTAGGATAGCTAGAGTAATTGCAGGTTTAATTTGCACTTGTTTTATATCTGGATGGTGCATACTAAAAATCTTCTTATCAATATTTGAAAATATAGTTTAAATTGAGGTTAGATAATATTGGTATTGTAAAAATGATTTTTAATATTTATTTTATTTTATTTGAGGTGGGCCAACCTGAGGACAATACTGCACTGATAAAGGGGAAATTAAATTAGAATTGTTGGGATTTGACCTGCTCCCAATCAATCTAATTTAAATTTCCCTACTTCCATTACCTCTCCAAATTTTTCTCTAACAGCCTTATTTTCCGCCCCCTTATCAATTTGTTAAAAGAAAGCCTATAGTTGACTCCCCACTTGATCAACATCAAGATGCCAAAGATCTTTCCAGTTGAGGACGTTGCTATCCTGAAAGGATTAAGAGGAAAACATCGCCTATAAATATTCACGCCTTTTCTTAAATAAAGTTACATTTTTATCTCTAACTTATTTTTAGTTTTATTTATTTCTAGAGCCTCTGTATAGCAAGCTCCTCTCTGACCATCAACTTCCCTAGTTTAATACAATAGGTCCCTCGTCACCTATTCTCAAGCTTATATCAAGTTACTGGCAACTACCATTAGGATTCCTGGCTCTCCCCGCTGTCTGCTTGCTGCAGGACCTTTTAACCCATCCATTTTGGTACGCTTTGGAGGAACTATTGCCCTCAGCTACCCAATTCCAACAAAATAATTGGTGCTTTCTGCCAGGTACTCTCCCAAGCTACCTGATGAATAAATATATTCACAATGGATGATTCTCGCCAAGACTCTACTTGGCCCTTACCAAAATATCCAGCATCACCAAAGGGTAACCTCCAATGGAAATCGCGACTCTGAGAACAATGAACCCAAATTTTATGCAACTCCGTGCTAAGCTCAATATCTCTATTCCAGCCCTAGAACCCCA
>JAKSZP010005997.1:0-35793 GCA_022478985.1 Massospora cicadina | reverse complement strand
GGGACTGTCATCAGAGGATCTTAACGAAGATTGAGTGGACAGGATTTAGGGAACGAATCCCTAAGAGTGTGATATTCAGTATTATCAGAAATACTGGCCAAAGCGTTGGGCCTGAAGATAATTCTAATTTGACTACAGATAATAGTCATCATACTATTATCAGATTATATATATTCTTACAACGCGAGGTGCACGAGGAAACTGAACCTGTGCAGTAATAAGTTTATAGGGGTTATTGGCCAAAAATAATCAGGAAACCTATAAATTTTTACAGGGAGGAAAGGGTAGCAGTCAGTAGGAAATACCTGTAATGGTCTTTATTTATAGCAGACAGCGCCAGAACATCACCAACAAACTCATCATCTGGCATTAACATGTCACCCTGGTATTTTTTAAAATCAAATAATGGAGAGGGATATTTGGCCACTCTTACTACTGAGGCCACATATACCACCATATCTTCAGCAGGGGCATAAACATTGTTGTATTGTAAACGCAGCTCCTTTTCAACTTCCTGAGTGCTGAAAATCATGGAAGAAGTCAAACGGTGATTTTCTGGGGTGACCTGATACACAGGAGTAGATTCCATATTTTAGCCATGAGAATGCAAATATGGTTCAGAGGTATACATAGTGTTTCCATTATAAAACGCATTTTCAGTCGCAAATAATCATATTAAATAACAGCAACGGAATGCCCTATGTTATCCAAGGCCAACACGCCCAGGCCATCTGCGCCAATTCCACTGGCATTATCTAAACGCGCTGTTAAAGTAAAACCCATTTATTAAATTGAAATTTGGAAATTTCAGCAGAAAGTTGGGGAATCACGACTTTCAGACCCAGAAGCATTCATATCCACCAGGTACAAGTACGAAGGGTGGGTACTTCCCAGTTGTAGGGAGCCAAAATAACGCTGAGATGCTCCAACCTTTGGAAAAAAGAGGAAAAAGCAGTGCGACTGACCACAGCTGAGGCCCATAGCTGGCGCCCACCGTTCACCCTTTGGAAAGAGTCCCACATGGAAAAAGTTCATGCACATAAAATTAAGAGCTTGGTCAACTAATGTAAGGAGGGTGTCTATAACTCTCCTGTTTCCAGCGTGATAGTGCACAGTGCACAAGACCAACGCCAGGGAACTATCCATTAGTACAAAAGGTACTAGAGCCCAGCAAAGAGTGCTGGAGCAATAATAACTTAAGAAGAGGAGTGCAGTCTTTATATTAAATAACCAACCAAAATTGATGCGGTGCACAAGGGGGAAGGTGTAAACTTCCCATGTTGGAGGGAACCTGAGCAAACCAACAATGCACTAGGGGATAACCTAATCATATTTAAAATGGAATAGCTAACATAGCGTGAGACCTCCTCAAAGAGGTCCATGCACAGGATCGTCCAAGATAACATTAATTAAGCAAGAAAATGGAGAATTTTATTGAGAAAAGTCGACCAACAAGGAATGTTAGTCACAAAAATCAAATTAAAACATTGTTGAGGTAATTTGGGGTCTGCCAAAGTGGTCCCAAGCACTGATTTACCAATAGGCAAAACTTATGTCCAAATTAGTAGAATACACTGAAACTGACTTCACTCAAGTAACTGATTGAAGTTGTACCCTACCCAAATGCATAATTTTGTAAATGGAATGGGTTTTGAACCCCCGTTCCTCAATCAACTGAATCAAACCATCTTTGTTAATAGAATAACTCATCCACTTTAATGCCTGAGCTGATACAAGGGACTGGGCGTTATGCATCTCACTGGTACCAACCTGGGCATATTTGGCTTGTATCCAGTGTTGGTCTAATGTGTGCTTGAGGTCAAAGAGGGCCTGAAGTTTCACCTTCTGGGCCTCCTGCCACCCATCCTTATCCTTGGGGTTGGTGCCTACTATCATGTAATTTAACTATGACAAGTACCTCATTCACCTAAAAAAGTGTTCCAACTCCCGTGGGCTTCTAACATTAAGTTGAAGCCATCAAAATGTACTTTCTCCCAGATAAAAATGAATTTTCTTGGGCACTCAACTTTAAAAGATGGAATACAACCCCTACAAGATAATGTTGAGGCTATATCCAAGATGCCAGCGCCTAAAACCCTTCATGACATTCAGGTATTTTTTGGGCGTGATGGGGTAATGCCATCAATTCATCTTCAAATTTTCCCAGCTCAGTGATCCCCTTGTACGTCTCTTAGCTAAAAGCACTCCTTTCCATTGGGTTGCTGAACAAAAAGCCACATGTGAACCCCTGAAAAACTTTCTGCAACAAAGGCCATCTTCCATCACCCTGAATATGGCTATCCCTTTATGTTGTTCATGGATGTCTCTGATTACGTCACTAGAGACATCTTGGCTCAATTGGATGAGCATGGGATCAATTATCTCATGTCCTACTTCAGCAAGATACTCTCCAAAGCAGAACGTAATTGCAGAATCACTGAAAAAGAGTGCCTGGCTGTCTTTCTTGCTGTGAAGTACTATTGCCCTTTCCTCTATGGGACTTCTTTTAAAGTAGTCACTAACCGCGCCTCCTTTAAGTGGTTAAAAAATATGAAAGATCTCACTGGACAGTTGGCACGCTGGGCTCTGAAGCTCCAGCACTATTACATGCCCATTGAGCACCGGGTGAAAACTCACCATATGAATGTTGATTGGCTAATCTGGTTTCTTATCCTTCATCTAGTAATAGTGAAGCTGAGAGGCTGTACAACCTCCTTATGACCCCTGACGCCTGGGAGGATGAGGATGAACCTGTCAGGAAAATGTTATCCTGACACTCCTGAAACGCCAAGTGGGAAGTGGGAAGTTGTATAAGAAAATAGGGGAAAAATGGTTACCCTATCTCCACCCTTCTGAGTGAGTACCCATGATCATGGAGGTCCATTCTATTATGTGTCACAGTGGCATGCACAAAACTCATAAGTGAGTGAATGGTAGTTATTACTGGGAGGGAACCATAGAGTCTATCATAGAAGTGCTGGACTTCTGCCTTATCTGTAAGAAACAATCCAGTTAAAAACCTCAGTATCAATACCAACCCACTATGGTGCAACAACCGTTTCATACAATAAGTTTAGATGTGGCGGGTCCACTACCTCAGACTACCAGTGGAAATCGCTATACTCTGGTATATATTGATCACTTCACCAGATAGATTGAAGCGGTTGCTCTTCCTGCCCAGACCGCCAAGATCACTGCCACCTTCCTTCATCAAAATATTTCACCTGGCATGGCTGTTCCCAGGTCCTCCTTTGTGACAATGGAAAGAATTTTACCTCAAGGGTGGTAAAGCTTCTAGCCACCTCTATGGGAACCCAGAAACTTTTCTTGGCCCCTTACAACCCTTCCACAAATGGTACTGTGGAAAGACTAAATGGAACCTTGGGTTTCATATTATAAAAGATGGCCAGCTCAGATCCACTACACTGGGATCAATTCTTACCTAGCATTCTCATGGCCTACCAGATCAGCTATCACTAGATCCTCAAAATATCACCTTTCCACATGTTATATGGTTGAGAACCTGGGGTGCCTGCATTATTAGCCAAAGATATTTTATCTTATAGAACTAATACTGAATAAGCTACAAATAAGTTTGCTCAGCACATTATCCAGTTGCAATCAAAGGCAATGATTAACTTGGAAAAGACTGTCACAAAAGAGAGCCAAGCAGCTAATGAGGTCTGAGTCCCTATTCCTACCTTCTAAGTATCTGACTTGGTGCTATACTACCACAATCATGTCACACCTAGAAGTGAGAGGCTCAGGTCTATCTTGGAAGGCCCTTTTGTCATCACTTATAAGCAAGGGGATGAGTACTCCATCAAATTCTTGCTACTGGAGTTACTGTCAACTGTGTTCATGGCCAGTTCTTGCAGCCTTATTCTACCTCTAGTACTCTTGAAGGGGGTGATGTTGGAAAATTATAAATCTGAAATTTTAATACAAGTGATTTGTGTTTTGATATGGATAAAATTGGCCAAACAACCCTGGTCGATTCTCAGTGGAACCCCTCAAATTAGGGTAACACTTTTATTAATAATTCTTGGGCAAATATCATGAGTTTTGGAAGTTATATTGTACCAACTGTGCAGCAGAATCTGGGGAGCCATTTAGAGGTCCCCCTGCATCCTACATCCAATTTAATTTAAACTTTAAATGTGGAGACCAGCTTCATATAGGACTGTTGGGGGTCCCACCAGGTGAAAATATTTTCTAACCCCATGATTAGATCAAATATATAAAAATCATTGCCTCATGGATATATCCTACCTGCAACTGACTTTTCATCCACCATTTTTAGCCATATGAGTCTCAAGAGCTTTAATAGGACAACTTAATATTTCTTAATTTGGCTACTCCTAGCCTAATCTGAACTTTGCATTGATTTCCCTTTAAACCTCAATATAGTTTAAATACTAAATGGCAAGATATCAAGAGGATTTGCTTTTGAATACCCTTACCACATCTAATAAAATATACATAAAAATCCAACTTTTTAGTGCCTTATTTTTAATATAAGTGGTCAGTAAAATTTCCTGAATCAATTATTCTGGCAGTAGAGAGTACTAATTTTCTTGCAATAATATTGTTGGAATATAGGTGCAAAATGCACCAGTGAGCACAATAATAACCTAAAATCCAACAGATTGCTAAAAAGATTGTCATACCAGTCAACCATAAAGTTACTAACAATTTAAGTTTCTAAAAATAAGGATTGTCAAAGAGCTAATGGTACTGCAACTATATGAATTGTATATATTTTGTCTTCTACCTACTTTTATAAGGAACTATTTTATTATATTTGAATTCTTAAATTTGTTGTAGAAGCAAGTATTTTATTGTTTTATACTTCAGCAAAGTAGTGTTTCATGTCTCAATATATAACCCAATGTTTCATATAAATTCAATCTGTCTACTTCTATCTAGGGAAAATTAGTATCTAATTATGTCAACCAAAGATTGCTCCCGCAGTGTAGCTGAAAATTCAAATAGTTTGAATATGCATTATAAAGTACTTTGTGAAATTCCGACAAAACCTATTTTCATGGCAATGCTTTAATAGTTATCTTTTTAATAAGCAACCATAACCCAAGGAAAAATTGCACATGAAATTTAGGGTGTGGAGCTTTCTTCATTAAATAGTATAATGATAGTTAATTAATCGAGTAGTCAACATATTGATTTATCATAATGATATTATATATTGATTTTAAGTTAAATCTGAAACATTAGTTGAAAATTTTGTCAAAGTTAGCTTTATCTAATCTATTCTGCCTAATGGTCGACTTTCGATATGGTGGGTGGTGGGAGAATGGAAGTGAAACGTCGCAATAAATCCATTCAGGAATTAATTGTACGGACTAAACTTAATGGCACCTAAATTTACCCCAAATAAAGTATCATTTATAATGCGATTTAAATTGTTAGAACTAGCATTGATGGCACAGATTCATTGCCCTTTTGAGGGGTCGCAATTATGAGTAAATTAACGTCGGCTTGATACGCCACTTGAGAACAATTACCTGGAGTGCCATAAGGCAATTGCATTTAAATTTTTCTCATTAAACAGTACTTTCTTTCAAAAACAAGCATTCTTTAATGGCAATGGACAAATTTAAGGAGGTAAAATTTAAATATAATTTTTTACTTTGACCGTTTTGTCATTTACTTTATATCAACTGTTTTCATATTTTTAGAAACTTGGAAATCTTCGCGAGGAAGCTGATCTCTTAAATTCTACTGCAGAAGAGAGTGAGGCGAAACTTAAGATTGCGAAACTTGCTCAACAAGAACGCGATCAAGAGATTTTGAATTTAAAAAGTAGAGTGACGCTTTTACGTATGGAGCTTCTCAAAATCGGTAAGCGCGCTGAAGAGCATAAAGCTTTGGAAAAATGACATCGGGACGTCAGAAAACCCCGACCAACTCAACGACAAGATAAATGAGCTTGAGGCTCAAGCTGAAGAGACTAAACACGAACTGAGTAAGACTCTTGAAAGGTATTTTTATTACTATCTGTTTTTTAAAAAACTATTTATAATCCTAGTTTTTAATCCATTTAAATTTAGCATAAGACAGCTTGATATAAAAGCAGAGCACTTGGAAAAGGCGCTCATCAAAAACAAAAAGGACCAGGAAACCTGGGAAAGAAGAATGAAGCCTTACGCAGTAATTTAGACGCAACCAATAAGGAACTTCAAGATGCACTTTCTCTACTTGATGAGTTGTGATTCACACGTAAATTATTTTTTCAACCGTCAAGTTTGTTTTTCTTAGCCGCAAACCATTATTCCGTTGATTCTGGAATTCTATTCGAAGTTTACGGTTATATGTGATATGTTGTAAGTTGAAAAGCTTGATTTCTAGTTTTTAGCTTATATTCCAAGATAAACCTTTATTTCTGATCTTTCAAATCGTTTCTGCTAGACTAAGACGTTAACTTTTTCAGCATTTGTAGCTTTAAACTTAAATAGCAGTTTATCAATTTACATTGCTGATACAAAACGATAATGTTTAACGTATATGGGTTTACCTTTTGAGATATATAAGCTTGGCTTTATATTTTTGTTGAACGTTGTTTATTTTACGCTTTTTTATTTATGGATCAATACGATTACTTTAGGGCATAGATTGACTGGGGATTTTAGCCTAACAATGTCTTCTATCCCAAGAGTCATTGCTTTAAATTTGATTCTCTAATTTAATACGTTTATGTTGAGCAATTCTCTAGCACTCGTAACTCTGTTTGAGTGAAATCAATAAAAAGGAACATTGTTGGCGCCAAAGAATTGGCATAGTAGAGCACAATTCATAGAGCACTACAATTAAAACCATTTACTTGATATGTTCAAGTAGCTAAACATTGAGCATTTACTATTTAAGCTGCTCTGATGGCAGAAGTGCTAGTGTTGAATTTAATATGTATTTATTCAGCACTATTAAAAGGTTTATAAATTTTCTCTTTGCAAGTTTTGGAAAAGATAAGACTAAGTTCATTTAAGCAAAAAGTCACAAAGCGTCGTGTTACCCCATTCTTCTGTAGTGTGCACCAATTTTCATCACCAGATGTATTTTCTGTATGATGCACGCATCCAGGCATACAAGATAATATTTTACTTTTAGAATTTGTATTGCTAATTGGCTACTTGCTCCTTGAGAAACTACTATTTTACTATCCATTGGTTTATAGAACGGGCTTCTAATCTATTTATCTGGAACATTCGATAAATTAGAATATTGCTTGAAAATTGGTTTCCTTCCTAGGAGTTATTACTTCGCTAGTGTGGATACAGTAGCAGCATTAAACTTTTTTGTCTAGGCTCTCAACCTTTTGGCTTTAAAGATAGCTGTTATCAAGATTTATAATGGGTAAATAATAATGGTATGGTTTTGCAACTCATATTCTTAATCAGAATAAAAGGAAACTCAGTGGAATAAACTTAGTTGAAACGAGAAGTAGATATTACTTATTATATTGGATTTCTTTGTTTGGTCTTTAATAGTATAGTTACAGTAGAGTATTCTTTTAATATGTTTTGGTTTAGTTTAAACCTTTATCTTTGGAGCTTTTAGGCTTAAAGGTGTGATCTAGATATAAACGACCTTCATAATCCAGTCTTGGATATTGTGCTTTTAAAAATGATTAATTTAAATAATATAGAAGGTATAATTGAGAATATTGAACTAAGCATGTATATAAATTATACAAGTCCCACGCAGTATGAGGTGAGTAAAGGTCTTTGAGGGCAGTTTTTTAACAAGATGGGATATTTGACATGTGACAAGCCAGTTTTCTTAAAATCGGTTGCAGTAACAACAATCTTTTGCTTTGCATAGTTGACTGCTATAGCTTTCATTTAAGTGCTAGAATTTGCACTATGGCCTTGACAAAATTAAATAACTCTCAATTATGTAAGCCCTCAGTTTAAATTTAGTTTGAGCAACTTTGGAGATTTATCAACAATATGCTTTTGTATGCTAAGCCCCAAAATTTGGAGTGGGTATAATGGAGACAGGTGGCTTGCTGAAACCAAGCAGCTAATTTTTTATTTTATATTATTGAAATTAATTAGAATTTACATTAAAGTACTAGCTCAAACAAGTTTATAATTTTATCAGGCTACTTTAAATTGGAAGTTATTAGATGAAATTCATGTTAACTATATTTTTTGCACAATTTTGCATGAAAATATGATTAGTTATAAAAACTTGCTAAAAAGATTTAGTCAAAATACAAAAATTTGAGTTACTTACTTAGTGTTAAGCTAATCTAATTATGGGGCTGGGTTTAAAGTTGAAATTTTGCCAAATTAAAAGTCATAGGCAATATTAGATTGACTTAAACTAACCTAAAGTTACAAGTCATTTTGTGTTTAGCTACTTTTACAAAGAAGTAAAGTTTTTAAGTCTAAAAACTAGTTATTTCTAACTAGCATCCAGATACTAGTGCTTCGCTACGGTGTTTATAGCTTACAGATATTCGAATCACTATTTTAGATTTTACAAGCCTTTCTTCGTAACCTACTTCAATTCTGGAGCTTATTCCATACATTTATTACTTGTTTTTGTTCAACGGAGAAAAAATAGTTGGCAACTTGCTCGCGCTCAGACTACTGAAAGGTAGGGTGTTGTGCCTGGTTTTTTTATTTAGATCATTTTTAATTTTTAGCTCCCATTTGAGACCTGTCATCGAAGCAGCTCCAATTGTATGTCATTTAAGATAAACTTTTTCAAAAAAGCAAATGTTATCATAAGATACGATTAAAAACGAAAACTTAACTGAAAAATTATGTTATGCGGAACTCCAAACAACTATAGAATTCAATGATGAGTTAAGGGTTAGGCCTAAATTTAGTAACCTTGAGGTAAAGGTTGCTCTTTTCGGTTTGACCGTTGGTTTTACTATCTAGACAGCGAAATTGTGTTTGACCTTCTGTATACTTTGGTTCCTGGCTAACTGTTCTATAAATGCATCTCTATCGCTTACTACCGTGGAGAGTAGTACCATCTTATGTTCTACCTCAAGTTAAACACGCGATACTTCAACTTGCTTATATTTTTGCTTAATAACTTTCACACTGCTGTTAGGCTCTTTTTTAAAAGTTGAAAAAAATTTACATGGGCAAAACTTTTCGAATTGCTATAAGGTAATTTTTTTGTCTAATAATCAGCTTATCTATTGTAACTTCGGAGGGGTCTTTTTGGTTGGGTTTTCTAACTCAGGGTAAACTGGTAGCTCAAAGCTTATCTTGAAATTAATGATCTTCGGGGCTGCCTTTTCTCTTTTCGGCGCACTTTTTTATAGATGTTACACAACATACTTGAAAATAGGGTTGGAGAAGAAAACTTCGATATGCGACTTTTCCTTGGGTTTGTTGGTCTTATTAATTTAGTCATCATGGTGCCTAACATAGCAGCTCTACATTTTCTAGCCATCGAACCCTTTAGCTTAACACCAAACTCAACCGTTTGGGAGATACTAATTTTGAATGGACTCCTTGGCAGCTTTCTGTTAGCATTTATTGTTGTTTTTGACTGATTTATTTTACCTCAGTTCTGACTACTATGGATTTTTGCTGTCATGGTACGCTTTTGTTAGGTTTTTTCATTCTCGTGTCAGCCCTTTTATTTGTACTAGACTTCACCGCTAGTAGTGAACTTAGGTCTCTCTAACAGTACAACAATCTTTGTGCATGACTAACCTCACCACATAGATTCCGTTTGCCATATGATAGGAGACATTTATCAACATTGTTAGTGTTTCTGCAATGTATGGTACTGGTGCTGCTTTTGTGGTTATTAGATTTCTAATCATCAATTACGTTTCCTTTAGAGAACATACTCATGAAGAGTGAATGATAATTTTTTTAAATTCGATCATAAGTTGTTTTATTTCATTTGTTACCTATTGAGATGTTGATTTCAGTTTTCTTAAAACTAATTACATACATATACCCATAAAATAATTTAATTAAGGTGGGTTGGCTTTGGCACAAATATACCACGCCAAGACGTATACATAAAATATCAACTATATTTTATCAATTTTAAAATTTTACTTATTGATATCATAGAGAAAATTAAATCACACATAATGACTACTAATTTTTCCCTTTTATATGCAAGTGATTCTTAACAAGTAACTGAGTTTATATTTTAAGTTGAGACAAACTTTAAAATTTGGAATCATATTATAAATTTTAAGTTTATATTAAAAGTTAAAAATGTATCATAAACTTATTTTGTTCAAGCAGCTTTAAAATTGTGCTAATGAAGTGGTGACCTTAAAAGTAGTAAGATATAATCGTTGCCACGTTACTTTTTTCAGAACTAGCATCCAGATACCCATGCTTTGCTACGGTATTTATAGCTTACCAGATGATTCAAATCATTATTTTAGATTTTATATAGTGGCGTTACCTGGCGTAGCTCAGTTTTAATAAACAAATGATTCAAATTAAGTATTTTGGATTTTATATCATACTTGAGAGTTACCTGGCGTTGCTCAGGATTATTTATAAGCTTTCACTGACATAGCTTATAGGCTGTGCCTGCGCTACTCTTGAGCTACTCAGACTACCAGCTTTGCTGTTGCCTTTGTGGCTGGTGAGCTGATTATCATAATACTTAACCATTTCAATGATTTTCAAAAAAACCTCTGTTTTTTTGGCCCTTAAATTTGGCAAAAAATATCTTAGCTGACAGTTGGACTTTTGTAGTTATTTTAGTCCTTGTCTGTAACACAAATATTTGATAAATTTTAACATAAATATATGTAAATCTTATTTCTTTGGATGCATATATGCATTTTTAAACACCTTTCTTGTACTCACTGTCACATCTGTCTGTATGTCTGTCTGTAATCAAATCTCACAAGCTCTATTTCAGACACTTATTGTCAGTAAAAAATTCTGAAACTTTTCACAGACTTTGGTCTTGGATGACAGTACAATAATACATTTAAAATTTTAATTTTCATGTTCAAATTAAAAAGTTTAAATGCATCAAGTGAAAATCCCATATATTTTTGATGGTAGGCGGTATATAGTTATGGCTGAGCAGTTAGAATTCAGTTTATTTGATATTTTAAATGATTAAGTTAAGTGGTTAGAGGTCATTCGGGTATTTAACAAGTTTACCTAAATCAAAACTTTGAATCAAAAGTCCAATTGATTTTAAAAATACCTCCTCTAGCATAATCTGCTCAGCTTTTAGCTCTAAACTTAAATTTTATAAGAGGACAGTTGTTCAAATCCTGGCATAACCACTTTTATCTATATTAATAAAAGTAAGTGTGTATGTGTGTATGTGTGCACAATGCCCATCCATATCTACAGCATGTAGAGTCATGAAAATTTGGATATATGCGGATGGGAAGGGGTCCATATTGAACCTTAAGGACAAATTTTTAATTTTATAATAAAATAAAAAGCTTTATATATAAGAAGTGAAATTGCTATATATTCATGGTATTTGGTATATCATTATGGCTGAGCAGTTTGATATTCAGTTGATTTAAAGTTTTTCAAGTTTACCTTCCAGGCTAGCTAAAACTTTAAAATTGGCACATTTATGTATCTCCTATGACAATACAGTAATCTATTAGAAAAATCATGAAAAGTGTGACTTTTAAATTAAAATTGAAAAGCTACTATTAGATTTACACAAGCCCCTATTTTTGGATGCATACATGTATCAAATCAGTAAAGGGTTAATTTACTTAAAACTCTAATAATGATTTTTGTTTAGTTTTGGTGAGCAATTTGGTAAGTTATGAGATAATTTTTCATCAATTCTCACACACTCACCCAAATAAATTGAACCTACTAGAAAAGAAGGTTTCAGATGTCGGTCAGTTACATTACATCAGTACATCCTTACATTAGTGAATGTGTTTATTAAATAAATTGTTAACCAATTAAGAATCATTCTACTAAATTAATGCATTGCCTAAACATAGCCACTGGCCAATCAGAACAATAGATTATAAATATATATACTTTTCTATTATATATATGAATAACAATAAGATGAAATACAGTAATTAAATCTGGTTATAACTGCCTGAAAGGTGTTAGTATTTTTGCATATCCATTTTTCAGCTATGACAGATATCTCTTGATCTGCTGGTTTATCCTACTTTGGTTAGCTTAATAATAAATAACCTTAATATATGTTAGAATTATCAATATTTAATACTTACTGTATAAAGTTGTCCTTCTATGAACCATTAGTTAAGTCTTATTTTTGGGATTTAATTACAATCTTGATGACAATTGATGACTTTTCAGGTACAATTTCTAACAATATTTATAAGTGAATTTAGTTGTTGGTTTAGTAATCAAAAATTAAATTTCTTATGTGGATTGATCAGGCTTATTGCCAATTGATAAGGGTGGTTGTTAAAGTTACTGAAGCGTTGATACCACTTTTCATGGCAGTAATTTGCAGATTTGCCTGGATGATGTGGCCTTCTGTAAATAAGTCATTTGTTTCAAAACTAAACATGACTGCTAGCTCATAAAGAATAATCTACTGGGGTTAAGTAAATGCATTGGGACATACTAATTTCAGAAACTAGCCCATAGAGGTTAGTAATTTGTTGGTGGTGGATGCCACCTAGGTGGATAGTTAAGTAAAAATTATGTATTGCTGATGTGACTCTTTAGAGGTAAGTTTATTGGCAAAGGATGCTATTTTCATTGAGGTTCCAACCAAAGATTTGAGCACTAAAATCTCTATTTAGACCCCCTTGATTCAATTAATAAAGACAAATTTTAGACTAAATAATTTTTTATATTTGTACTTCTTGGGAGAGTTTAAGGGATCACTATCCCTTTTTGAGATTGTAAAGTTGCCTGAAGTGAGGTAAATATCACTTACCTGTAATAGGATACCCAATGGGGTTGAAACCACTTGCCAGAAAATTACAATTCTGATGTATTAATAAGAGTGGTACATATATATATATAATGAAATATCAGCCAAAAGACCTTGGCCAATTCTCAGTGGAACCCCTTGAATCATAGTAATAGTTTTATTAATGAAACTTGGCCAAATAGCCCAAGTTTAGGTAGTCAGATTGCACCAACAATGAAGAAGAATCAGACAAATCATTCAGAGGTCCCATCATCTGATTGACTAAAAAATTAACTCTTTACCCCACTGGTTTACCTTGCCTATGATTAACCCTCCATCAGCCATTCCATTAAAGCAAGTTGAGTTTTGAAAGCTCCAATAGGTCAAACCCCCTATTTCCTAATTTAGCTTGAAGATAATAATGAATTTATGCCTATATTGCTTCAGGCCTTGAGTTATTTTAAATACTAAGCAACAAGATTGTAATAATATTGCTTTTGATCCCCTTGTCACAACTAATAAAGTTTTATACAAACTTCCTTTTATTATTACAACCTTTCCATTAAATTAAATATAAGTGGTTGGATCACCCCCTAAAAATGTTTATCCTAGCAGTAAAGAGTATAATTTCTCCTGAAAAATACTTGTTGAAATTCAGGGTGCAAAGCACCAGTGAGCATCAAAATACCCTGAATTCCAACAAGTGGTGCTCACTACAGGGGGCTCTGTACACCACAAATCTCCTATTCTAAAAATGAAAACTGTATTGGAATCAAGGCTAGCTGCTTTAGAGCAACAACTAGACATTGCTTTCTCTCACCTCAAAAGGCTTGAGCAGCACTCTTCATAAGGGCCTTATGGGCCCTCCCCTATTATCACAAACCACCTCTTAGAGCCAAATTACACCTGGTGAGGGCAGTATTGCCTCCTTCCTCTTTGTTTATGAATCTTCTATGGAAGGGGCAACTGACCATCAAAAAACCAAGTTTATTCTTTCTTGATTGAGTCACATATCTCAAGAAATAATGGTTTCCAGCATGATCACCTCAGCACCTGGGAAGAGGTTAAACAAGCACTTATTAATGAATTTGATTCCAAGAAGAGTTTACAACAGAAAAAACAGGCCTTTATGTGCCTTAGTCTTTAAGAGGGATAATTGATCACCTCTTTTGTTAAGCAGTTCTATAAGGAAGCTCAACCTCTGTTGCTTACTAAAATGATACCTCTTGATGACGCCATTGCTGCCATTATGAGCGGATTGACTTCTCACCTTTTTATAGCTCAGCATCTTATTTCTGTAAAATGCCACCTCCAGACTATCCATGATATCAAGGAGGCTCTGCTGGAGGTTGCGGATATTACTAACGCTGAAGCTACTTCAGAGTTTGGGGGTTTTTCTTTCTTGTAACAATCACTTTAGTTACTACAATTTGATTCAAACAGCAAATTTGGATAATCACACACAGGAGAGATGTGCGACTTTATCAATAAAAACAATATAACATGGGCAAGTGGTGCACTTAACGGTGCAACTAAGGGCAAGAAACGCCCTGGAGGGGGACCAGGAATCCAATCTGCAAAGAAATTGCAAACTCAGACACTGTCTGGGTTTATGGTATTTACTGTAAAGCATGCGCAATATATGTATATTCAGTTCAACCAACCCTTGTCAAAGGTGGAGCATGGGATCAGACTCTTTCTTGGGGATGAGTCACTGACCCCGTGGGAGAAAACATGTGAGGCACAGCCCTCACTTTTCCCTCACGCGGTGTATGTAGCCACCAACAACATGGGCCATGGCTGGATCAATATTGGTTTTGAAACAGCTGATGAAGCTGATGCTGCAGCAAAAGTCTGTGTGGAAATTGCCCTCCCCGAGGGCAAAAAATTGTGCACACCGCGCGCACCAGATGGAATGGAGCAAAAACTTTGTTCATCTTTTTTGACTCGCTCCCCACCAACCTTCCTCATAAGGTAATTGTTGAGAAGCTCCGCAAAGGTCTCATGGCCTACAGAGAAATTCAGCAACTCAAATTACAGCAATTTCGCCTGATGCCCAACCTGTGCATGGGCAAAGCTATCACCATAATCAACCCCTTCCCAGAAGTGGAAGAGGACTTATCCAGAATTCCCCGCACAGCAGAATTTCACTTTGTAGATGGGGGCCAGTCAGCTGCATTCTGAGTTGCACCAGAATGCGCACCACCCATTTGCAACTACTATGGCTCACTGGGCCACAAGGAACACACATGCCCTGTGAAAGAGGGCTTAATGGAAAATGATTATTGTGAGGAAGCAATGGATGAAGATAATGAAAACTTTGCCAAAATGACTGATGGTCACCACCCATTTCGCTGGGGTGAAGATGGACTATACTCCATTGTGGACCCAGTTACATGCAAACAACGTAAAGTGGCACAAAAAGCCTGCAAGCGAGCAGCGGCTGAAGCGGTGGCACATGCGGAGTCTGCCATTAACCCTAGACAAATTTGGGAGTATATTTCAGATATTCACCAAGCCAACCAATCAGAATAATATGCCCAGGTCAAAAATTTTCACAGTAACCTGACTGAGTCACAAAGCGACATTGGTCATGCATATACCAAGGAACAATGCAACTGCAATTTGGGCAAAAATGCGGTGCACAATTCACCAAAGTTGAACCTCAAAAATATAGAATCCAATCAACAATCTGCATAAAATCAACATGAGACCTGTGCAGGGAAGGTTGACGCAAATGCAAAAAACTGCAATTTCTGTAAATCTTTGGGTCAGATCAAGGGAACCAACAATGGCAGTGAAAGAGTTGGAGTACAGATGCGGAGCATGGCCAAAATGAGCTGCAGTGGGATAGGGCCAGAGGGCCCTCCCAACCGCTCCTGAGGCGCTGCAGGCACCTCAGTGTCAATAGGGACACTAAACATTGTGGGAGCCAGGGCTCATACGTCCCAAGCCAAAAAGCTGGAATTTCTGCGAAAACCTCTTGTAGACATATTGGCCATCCAAGAAACCCATTGTATACAAGGGGAAGAAGGATCCTGGTCAACCAGGGTCGCACCATCACAATCAGTATGGACATCTCACTGTGGGGTGATCATCCAAAACAACAAAAAAATTTAAAATTACAAATTCATCATCACACTTACACAGTCAAGTCCTAGTAGCAACAATCACATGCCAAGAGGAAATAATTTTGATAGCATGTGTCTATGCACCGTGCACTGCAACCAAGAGAAAACAATTTTTTGAAATCATTCCTACTCTCACCCTCCCACCAGATACCATTATGTTAGGCGATTTCAACTGCTGGGATAACCACGATATGGAACAATGGCCTAATCCCAGGGGAAACCCACCTGGACACATTGAATTCTGCACAATGAAGGCATCTCTTGGCTTACAGGATGCTCTCCCCCCAGTTCACCACTCCTTCCCCACATGACACAGCCCAACATACATGAGGAAGTGCTCATATCAATGAGTCGCATTGGTCACATCCTCATCCCACAATCCCACAACTCAAGAATCTCCAAATTTACAACAAAAAAGATCAACTTTTCTGATCACCAATTGGTTATGGTGCAGTTAGCGCCAACCCAATCCCACACACAGGTGTTGCTTGGAGAAAGCTTCACCCAGAAATATAAAATTGCCCGAGATATCCAACTGGGTCAAAAACGAGGCTACAAACCCAGAATTCACAGCCCCATTCACTTTGGATCCCATCAGAACATGGGAAAATTTCAAAAAGGATTTAATCAACAAAACCTGACATATTCATCATATAAGTACACCGCGGACACGGCCCATAATCAAGCGTACCTTAGTGGAACAAGACCACCTGGAGATAAATACTCCAAGATCTGGCTATAGCCCCAACTGGGGATGAAAATGGGCAGAAATATCTGCCTGACTTAACAATCTCATCTTTGAACACCAACACAGAATCAAAGTATTGAACAAAGGTAAGTTAATAAAGGAAGGCGAAACCTGTTTGACATACTTTTTCTGCCAATTCCACTCCTGCAGAAACCAGCCCGCATGCACACAGGTCCACAAGACCAATGGCACCGTGGCAACTGACCCTGAGGAGGTCAAGGCAGAAGTACACCATTATTACACCAAATTATATTGTGAAACGCCAACAGATTCACAAAAAATTAAAGAGTTTATACAAACTGCCAAGATACAAAGTACACCACTGAATTACAATATACTATCCCTTATTACACAGGAGGAGCTTTGGGAGACAATTTGCGGTGCACCACATAGGAAATGCCCAGGGCCTGATAGGATACCCTACGAATTTTACAAAAAATATTTTCAACAAATCGCCCCCTCCTATTGGCATCAATGAACCAGAGTTTGTTGGAAACACGCCTATTACCAGGAGGCCATGAATCCTACGTTATAACTTTGTATAAAAAGTGTGACAAGTTGGACCTGGCCAACTGGCGCCCAATTGCACTCTCCAACACTGACAAAATTTCTAACAAAAATTTTAGCAGCTAGATTAGGCGCAATTGCATCTGACGTCCTATCACCCAACCAGTTTGGGTTTATACCTGGCGTTCAATATAGAACAACATTCACCCTGTTGCAAACATTTGCCAATCCAAAGCAACTGGTGCCCTGGTCTTCTTGGATCAGGAAAAGGCGCATGACCGTGTTAGCTGGCCATACCTAAAAGAATGTCTACATGCCTTCAAACTCCCACCAAGATTTGTAAAATGGGCGATGCTCCTAACAGAATCTGCAACCATGGCTGTATGCGGCCCTGGATTCCTAACAAACAATATCAAACCACACAGAGGGCTCAAACAAGGGGATCCCCTCAGCCCACTGCTATACAATTTCAGCTTTGACCCACTCCTCCAAGTAACTGACTCATGTCTCATGGGGATAAACGCACAAGGACAACCAACAGTCAAGATACTAACCTTTGCGGATGACTGTGTAGCAGGTATAGCAAACAATGAAGATGCCTGACAGCTGGAATGCACTCTAGAGGAATACTCCAAGGTGAGCAATGCATTGCTCAACAAAAGAAAGACAGAAATTATCCTCTTAGGCAAATACACAAACAACTGGGCCACAACATCAGAACCTCATGCCAACACACAAAGAAAAAACCCAATCATTTTACCCTTTGCAACACCTCCCACCACCACTCCTGTCCGACACCTTGGAATTTAGCTAGAATCAGGGGGATATGCTAACAAGACAATGGAAAGTAACCTGCTACAACGGGTATCCAAATGCGTCACCTCCTTCAAGAAAAGAACTCCAGGATTAACAGGGCGAGTTACAGTTGCTAACTTGCTCATCCTCCCAATACTATGGTACCCAGCCCATGCGATAGCCTTCTCACCTACCTTTATAATCTCAATTCGCGCGCTTATCCAGGGCTGGCTGTGGCCTGGCTCTCACCCTCCTATATGAATGGAAACACTATTTGGCCCACGCTCAAGCGGAGGCATGGGACTAATAGATTTTGAGAGCCATGCCAATCACATCCTAGGTACCTGGATAAAGGAAATCCTTGCTCCAGACCTCCCGCAACAACATTGGTCCAGAGCAGCAAGGACTAACTTTGCACAGGCGCTCAAATTAACCAACTCACATAGTCCACCCAGACTACTTTCATACCTTGCCAAGAACCCTACTGCAACAGGTCCGCATGGAACCTCCCCTCATTTCAAACATATACTCCAAACTATCCGCCGTATGGGATGGACCATAGAGAACATGGGTACTATACAGGGAAGGGGACGACCCAGCCCCCAATTCAAATTAAGAAACCCAGAAAACCACCCCCAGAGGGATATGCTCGCAACAACCCAAGCATAGCTAGGATAGAATACCTAGATATGTTGGACATTCCCTATAATTTAACCACACAGAAGGCAATGTGGAAAATGACTCACCACCCACTCCTACAGCTGAGGATAAGAGCAAACGCCTGGCGCTGTTTGAGAAGGACCTATAGGATGGCGGACCGCTCCAACTCCCTCCACAAAACATGTGCAGTATGTGGAGGGGAGGGATCCCTACATCACCACCTAGAAACATGCCCCCCAACCAAAGCTATATGGCAGGAAGTCGCACGCCTGCTTAAGATCTAAAACGAACAGAAATTCTCAATATCAAAGAGCATCTTTGCGCTCCAGATCGAGTCACCAATCCCATCTACCCTCTGCTCCCTAATAATACCCATTGCAATGTGGACAATCCACACAATTGCATTGGATGCGTTCATGGGCATGGTCCCAACCATTCATGGGGTTAATAACAGATTTCATGTCCACTTACTGGAGCACTTCCAAGCCTGGCTCTATGGATATATGAGACCAAGGCAAAAAGCGCTCATAGAATCATGGTTCCCACTCTGGTTTCTCCACACAGACCTTTTCCTTCACACCTGCTCCATAGCAGGGGAAATTCCCTCGGAGTAGCACACCAACCCCCCATACCTGGCAGTCCCGCTGGCAACAGGGGTAACTTGAGTACCCTGGGGTGCCCAATTTTACATTTGTTGGTTATTTCCTTTGTTTTACGTATATTTGGTAATGTCCATCCCCTGGTCAGCTTACCTCAGTTAAATAAAATACTTCAGGGTTTGGGTCAAACCCCCAGGTTCTGACCAATGAGGATTACTCAACTGTAACTCTGTTAAAGGAGGTTATGATTATCCCTAGGGCCCCCCTATTCTGGTTACTACTCTGAGCCCAGCACCTGCGGTGCAGCTCAAACCTGATCTTCCTCCACCCAGCCAACCTGAGGTTCTCAAGCCAGTAAGTCAGAGTGCATCATCATCAATGGGACAGTGCTCCCTGCCCCCACCTTGCCACCATGATCATCTTTTGCCCTCTAATAAGTCTCTTCTAGTGGTCCCAAAGCCTGCTCCTAAGTCTAAACCTCTCTCTTGGTTGACATTTCCCCATCAACGATGGGTTTAAGGACCAGGTCACTAAAGCTAAACCACCTGTTTCCCCAATATGCACAGCTGATGATCAACCCAAAGCTGGCATAGTTAAAGCATCCACCTCCACGACGCTATCTCCTCCAGACAACTCTAAATCAAAACCTGTAACTATGAGGCAGCCCAAGCCCCCTACTTGGAATGTTGAAAATTGAGCTGTGACAATTCCAACGCCTCCCCCAAAAGTTAATAAGGTAGAGGAGCAACAAAAGGACCTCTCCTGCCATAAGGGAAGCCCTGAACATACCTCACACCCTATGGGCTCCCTAACCTGCATTGATAACCCCTCCAATGATGAATATGAGAAAATTTGTGAAAATGTGGGTCATTATGTTCTAGGAGCCCCAGGTGAAGTGGAGATACCTTACATGTTGAACCCAAGAAAGTGGATATGGCTAGGATACCCCACAGAAATTATCTTCATCAAGTGCTGAGGCTTTGGAGGCTATTGACACTGCTAGTGATGCTGACCATCTCATTGACTCACTAATTTAATCTACTAGCAGGTCCACACGTTACAATCCATTAAAGACAAATACCTCACACTGCTCATAGACTTGCATCTACTTTCCATATTAAGTAAGTTCTAGCTCTCTCCCCTACCTTGGGGGGACCATAACCAAGGTGGAGGTCGTCATCACCGGGTGTGGGTCCTAGCTATCCTTGACATTGACTCTACATTGAATCTTGTCTCTTCAAAACTTAATTAATAGGATCAATCTGGCCCCTGACTTGATATATCTAAGAGTTTGGGACTTCTGGTCCAAAAAGCACTTGTGCCATTGGGGCGTACTCCTCTCTCTACATCCAATTTAAGAAGCTTATTCTGTTGGCCCCAGAAGTGGCTTTAGCTAGTACCACTTATAACCTGCTCATTTGGACTCAATTTATGCTCGAGTACAACAGTATCATTAACCTGAAGCAGGGCTATCTCTCCCTGCTCAATTATGAAGTTCCCTTGATTCTAACTAGCATTGAATTCAATAAAAAAGAGTGCATTTGCCTAAATAAGTATCCTTCCTCCGCCCTACCTTTGCATTATACTACCATGTGGCGGAATATAAAGAAGTTACCAGAATCCATGGGCGCACTAAATGGCATCCCCTTTTATGCGACAGAGGAAATAATGGTTAAAGCAGGCGAACAGAAAGTGATTAACACCAAGATTACCTTGCAGATTCCTCACAACTGCATATTAAACATCACAAGTATTGATGGGATAAGCCCTTTAGAGCCTCAAGTGTTGCCAGGTGTATTAGCCCAGCTTACCAATAGCCCATCAATATCCTGCTTAGGGAATCTTACCAGGAAGAACATGATTGTAAAGAAGCATCAGGAGATTGGGAAAGGTCTACTGATCCCTATTGAGGACATCCACAAGTCCACTGTCTTGGGTTTATGTTAGACATGGGATTATCTGCAGATCAATTGCTATGCACCTTGCCTTGCGTTCAGATTTCTGACGAGCTTATCCCCACTGAGATTGAAAAAGTCCACGCTTTACTGGAATACTACGGTGACTTTTTCTCTAAATCTAATACTGACTATGGCCACATGAAGGATTGGAGCTATACCATCGATGTTGGTGATGCCCATCCTATCTGATCCAAGCCCTATCAGAAATAAAAAGTCAAAGAGCTCTAGATGATGATAGAGCTTAAACAGTTACTGGACATGAGGCTGCTGGTGCCTTCTTAAAGTCCTTGGTCGTCTCCTCTCTTGCTGATAAAGAAGAAGAACGGAGGTCATCAGGTATTGATGGACTACAGCAAAATAATCACCTTAACAAAAAAAGTTACCATATCTCCCAAATTGATGATGCTCTGGCTCAACTTTCCTGATCCAAGGTCTTCTCCGCCATAGACCTAGCTAGTGGATACTGGAAGATGGACCTTTCTCCATAGGACTAGTTAAATGTGTCCTTATCTGAAGTGAGGGATTATTCCAACCCACCCAGTTACCTCAGGGGTTGTGTAATGCGCCTGCCACTTTCCAGCAAGCCATGGATCACATTCTGCAGGATCTTAAATTGAGTTATGTGATCATCTATCTTGATGACATTGGTGTTTTCTCTAAAACCTTAAATGAGCATCTCGCCCATCTGAAGTAAATTTAAACGCTTGAAGGCCTCAAACATAAAGCTGAAGCCCTTCAAATGTACGGTTTTCCAGAAAAAATTGGATTTTATGGAACACGCCAACTCACAAGGTGGTATCAAACCTCTCCATGATAAAGTTGAAGCTATAGCCAAGATGCCTGCGCCCAAAACCCTAAGTGATATCCTAGTGCCCTAGGAATGATGGGGGTACTACCATCAATTTATCCTCAAATTTGCTCATCTCAGTGAGCCATATGTACGCATCTTGGCCAAAAAGCTCCTTAACGTTGGGGAGCGGAATAAGATGCATTTGAAACGCTAAAAATGTTGCTACAGCAACGGCCCATCCTACGCCACCCCAAGTATGATAAAAACTTTATGCTGTTTACCAATGTCTCTGACAATGCTGTGGAGCTATCTTGGCTCAATTGGATGAACAAGGGCTTAACCATCCAGTTTCATACTTCAGCAAGATGCTTTCCAAGGCGGAATACAATTTTAGTGTCACAGAGAAGGAGTGCCTTGCCACCTTGCTTGCTGTCAAATATTACCACCCTTTCTTATATGGGACCTCCTTTAAAGTGGTTTCTGGACATGCCTCATTGAAGTGGTTACAGAATATGAAATTTTCCACCAAGCGGTTGGAACGCTGGGATTTGAAGCTCCAACACTATGATATGATCATTGAGCATCGAGCTGGGATGCGCCACATGAGTGTAGATGGGTTGACGCGGCTGCCAGTTCTTCACTTAGACAATAGTGAAGCGCAGAGGCTACATGACCTCATAATGATCCCTGACTTTTGGGCCGATGAGGATAAACTAATTCAAAAGATGCTATCTTGACACTCCCATAAAACTAAGGAGGAAATTGTAAGCTATACAAAAAAGTAGGGGCGAACTGGCTGACCTATCTCCGACCATATGAGCTAATACATGTCATTATGGAGTCTCATGCCATCATAGGGCATAGTGGAGTGCGGAAAACACATGAGTGGGTTAAAGAACACTACTATTGGAAGGGGGTCATGGAGATCATAATTGAAGTTCTAGACGCCTGTATGACATGCAAAAAGCAATCCAGCTTCAAAAATAGCTATCAATATCAACCTACCACTCATCAACAGCCCTTCCACACAATAAGCCTAGATGTGTTTGCCCCTCTACCCCAAACTACGGGTGGAAATCAATATATATTGGTAGGTTTGATCACTTCACCAAATGGATTGAAGCGGTTGCTTACTGCCCAGATCGCCAAGGCCACTGCCACCTTCCTTCATCAAAACATTTCATCTGGCATGGATGTCCCCCGGTCCTCCTTTGTGACAATGGGAAGAATTTCACCTCAAGGATTTTAAAGCTTCTAGACACCTCTATGGGAACCCAGAAACTTTTCTTGGCCCCTTACAACCCTTCCCCTAATGGTACTTTTGAAAGAGCTAATGGAACATTGGTCTCCATCTTAAAAAAAAGATGGCTACTTCAGACCCTCTTCACTGGGATCTTTATAAGCCCAGTGCCCACATGGCCTAAAGTATCAGTTACCACCAGATCCTTAAGATGTCTTCATGTTGTGTGTTGTATGGCCGAGAACAAGGGTGCCTGAATTTACTAGCCAAAGATGTTTTCTCAGCTTTGGCTGATGATCTGGATCAAGCCATGAATAAGTTGGCACAGAACATCATCAGTTACAGTCTGAGGAGATAACTAATTTAGCAGGAAACTGTCACTACAGAGGGCCAAGCTGCCAATGAGCTCCAGCCACCTCTCCCCTATATTCCAATTGTTAGACTTGGTACTCTACTATCACAACCGCATAATTCCTAGAAGGAAAAAACTTGGGTCCATCAGGGATGGGCCTTTCATTATCACCTATTAGTAAGGGGATGAGTAATCCATTAAATCCTTTGCTTCTGGAGTTACCATTAACAAGTGCATGGATGGTTCTTGTGACCTTATTCCCCCTACCAAAATTGAAGGGGTAATTTCAGACAATTACAGATCTGATGCACTAATAAGAGAAGTTTATATGCATATAATGAAAATATAAGCCATAAGACCATGTCTGATCCTTGGTGGAACCATTCAAATCAGGGCAATACTTTCATTAATGAAACTCAGCCAAATAGCACGAGTTTAGGTAGTTGGATTGCACCAACCATGAGGCGGAATAAGACAAGACATTAAGAGGTCCCATCATCTGATTGACTAAAATATAAATTCTTTACCCCACAGGTTCGTTACCCTATAATCAACCCTCCATCATCCGTTACATTTAGCAAGGCGAGTTTAAAAGCTCCAATAGGTCAAACCCCCATATTTCCTAATTTGGCTTGAAGCTAATAGTTAATTACGCTTATCTAACTTTGGGCCTCAATTTATTTTAAATACTAAGCAGTGAGATTGTAATAATGTTTTTAATCCCCTTGTCACAACTAATAAAGATTTATACAAACTCTCCTTTTATTATTAGAACCTTTCCATTAATTCAAATATAAGTGGTTGGATCGCCCCTAAAAATATTTATCCCAGCAGTAAAGAGTGTAATTTCTCCTGCGAAATAATTGTTGAGATTCATTTTGAAAAGCACCAGCAAGCATCAAAATATCCTGAATTCCAACATCATTTTAGAAAGAGATTTAACTTGTTAGTTGTTGTAGCAAACAAGTTTGCACCAATATCCCACAAGGGAATTGGGAAGTAAGAGCCACATTACTGACTCTACTAGGGACCAGCCCGCCAGAGCCAATCCCTGAACCCATCCACCAAGTTCCGCCATTGCCACATGTCCTTGGATCCCTATCCACACGCTGTAGGAGGATACCAGGTGGCATGCCAACGCCACAAGATACCTACTATTGGAGCCCATGTCTTCCAATCCAATTATTTTATTTTATTTAAAATTTTCTTTTTGATTCCGCCAACAAATATTTAGTCGATTTTAGGATTTAATGTAGAAGACTCAACTGGCTATTCAAGCCAGTTTATCCTCAAATATATAGTGCATTTGAAAATATAAAATAGGCTTTCTGCTAAGCCAAGCTCTTCTGAACCACCCCATACATCTCGGGCAAAGATTCCATTCCCCATGGAATCATCATCCAAAATGCTTGTAAGTCTGATGTCATATTGACTCAGATGCAATTCAGCTTCAGTCTGTCAAATTTCCCTTACTCTGATTCCTTCTCATTCAGGTTTCTTCTTATATTTAGATCTAGTACTAACTGATCCATAGCAATGTACAGATCAGGTACCACCTGATCTGTTACGGTTGTATTCATACAATTAGCATTCATCTTTACATCTACAAATTAAGCCACAAGAACCTGTGAAGTAGACTTGAAAGTGTTTACACAAGCCCTTAAAATCGTTTGGTTTTGATAAATATAGCACTTAGTTTCTTAAACAAAAAGCATCCATATAAAAATAAAATTTAGTATACCAAATTTATTTGTCACTTATCAAATTTATCTAAAAGCAGATAATTTATAAGTTCAAATCCTACAATGGTCTAACAATACAACAAGTAGATTTTTAATTTATGTTTATTTTATTTCTTATGAAGTTAAGTAGAAATATTACTAGTTTACAACCAAATACTATATAAAATAACTAAAATTTATCTGAGATAAGCTGACTAGGGAATGCACTATACCTAAGGCTAAAAAATTAGCAAAAATAAACTAAAAATTAAAATTAGTTAAAACACCACAAAAAATGAAATGGTATGAAAAACCAAACTATGAACAAACAGGAAGAGAACTGCAAACTACTATAAAACCATAGCTGAGGGGGAGGGGATCAAATGGCTCAATATTCCCTTTCTGTAAAAGTATATGGGAGGCTTGGTATAGGGCTGAGAGCAAAGTCATGTGGGCATCTGAGGTATGGGGCTAAATGTTTTTCAGTAGGTGGTTAAAATTTGAGCTAACCAGAAAGCTGCAATAAATTTAGCTAAGTTTATTCTTGGAGATGGGCCTCAAGTAAGGCAACAAAGGTGATAGTGTTGTTATAAGTAATTTGTGAATTTCCAGACTTAGCAATGGCTTCAACAAATTTAAGTGATTTGTGGAACGTTTGTACAGCGCAGTAATTTCATACTTAGTAGAAATAGGAAAATAAGAAGGGAAGACTGGGGGTCCAGACTAAACCAGCAGCACTACTGATTTCACAACAGCCTTATGTGGGTAAAATTCAAGGTAAAGGCTACTTCAATTTCTAGCTGTTGGTCACCCTGGGAATGGCGTATGTTGTGGGGTAAAATGACAAGAGGGTTAAGCATCATAATCTTTGTTTATAAATTGGAAAAGGTAAATAAAATTATACTCTTTCAAATGAGGTTTTCTTTTTGGTAACCTCAGACAATAAAGCCCAAGGATTTTGGTTGTAGCAAATCAAATTATTGCCACAAGGACGAGATTTGGTGGGTGAGTAGGAAAATGCTTGAAGAACCATATTCTAAGATACTTTCAGATTGTCTTAAGTATTTTTACTTTTGGTTTGAGGAAGGGCTTAATAGGATGATGTGGGATCTGCTTCATCAACAGGCTTTGGGCGAGGGGGAGGATATACTGTACCACATACAGAGTGTTGTGATTCTGATATGACTTGACAATAAAGCCCTAAGTTCTTAAGGTGGGATGGGGGAATCCAAAGAGCCCGATTATGAGATGATTATTTGAGCGCCTTAGGAGGGGGCAATATTAAGTTGAAAAGATATATTGGATCACCTCCAAATTGGGCAATGATGTATTGTTGATGAATGACAAATAATGAGATGTCAACGTATGACGGATAGTGAATGAATTCCCAAATTAAGCCAATTGTGAATTTAATACCTAGTGTCCTCTTCTGGAACCAATGAGATATGGTGGAACAAATTACTAAGCAAAATGGTTGGTATTGACCAAAGTCGCTGAGATATCATTGAGATGAGTAGATTGGAAGAGGAGGATTGTCAGTAGGTTAGAGCGAGCAGAACTGCAAGAATCTGCTGTATATATTAATTTAAATAAAAGAGTGCCTTTGGTGCTATTACTCCACATTTACTAAGTTTATTACTTTGGTTCAAGGATGAAAATCATCATATTATAAGTCCTATTGCTCAGTGGGCTAAACCCTGTGAAAAAACCCCTTTGGAATATCTCCAAGATAATGTCAATTTTATAACAGTGGTGCTCACTAAAGGTGGCCCATTGATCAATTATACAAAATAAATCTCCAGTTTCTGGCCATGGTGCATCAGGCTTGCATGGATAGGGGATCTTCATGACATACTACCCCAGTAAAATATGCAGAACTCAAAATTGTCTTAGACGCTGTGCTCAAAAGGCAGGATAAGCTTTTTCAAAAAGTTTGTAGTGATAAGTTGCCTCTGTTTGATTGCAATAATAATATTCATGGGTTCTTTAAGCGATATGAGTTTGCAATAGAAGGAGCCTCTGACTGAAAGAAAGTGAAACTGTTAATATCCACCTTGGATGTTGGAAGTGCTGACCAAGTCACCTCTTATCTTTCAAACAGTTCCATTTCATACTGAGAAGTGAAGGATACTGTATTGTGGTTGTTTGGGGTACCGCAAAGATGTCAAAGCGGAAGGCTAAATTATTGAACATAAGTTTTTAGTGTAATGAGACTCTTATCTTGTTTGCTGATCAATTCATGGCGGAAGCTTACATGTTATTTGGGGTAGGGATTTTATCTGAATCTGACATGCGCATTGCAATAACCTCTGCCATAAAGCCATACCATGAACTGTACAACGTCATGACCCCAATGTTGGATGAATATGTATCCGTGCTTAAAATTATTCAGTTCTTGCGCCAAATATCCACCAACTTCCCTCCAACCAATACATAATGGAATCCTTTTGCTACTGTCGCTGGACCATCCTATTTGGGGAAATTTCTCTGTCTAGTTCAGATTCCACTGAGTTACCCCCAACAGTTAAACGTCTGCCCCATACCTGCTTATCATCAATGATCGAATTACCACCCTGGCCCTAATTACGCTGACTGTCAGCAGTCATTCTACCACCCTGGTCCTGTTTAAGCTGAACACCTTCAGTACAATTTTCTGTGTGAAACAACTTACAATATTCAAGGGCGCAGACCCTTTGGGATAATTCTTTTAAATGTGGTCACCCTGGGCACATGGCATGATGTTGCCCCAATCGATGGGCCCATTCCATACAGTAGGATCAATGTGACCAGGGAAAATTCAGAGTGGAGTAGAGACAGAAATTTATTTCTCCGCTATCCAAAATTCAAACATCCCACCTGAATCTACTGAAGTATATGCAGCGGAAGCCCCCCATTATGATGATACATTCCTATATCAGCAGCCAGTGGGGGGAGTAAATGTACTGACACAAACACAAGCCAAGGATACGGCGGACAAAGGAACTTTAGGGCACCTAAAGTCATAAATGTGTCAAATGTCTGATCAAAGTTCTTCAGACAAATTGGAACCGTCTGCAGATGCACTTTCCTTGAGAGAAGTAGACATCGCCTTCCCAGTGGATGCTAATGTTAAAGGGTACCCTAAAGTTGGTGAGGGTATTATGAGCTTTCTTGAAAAAGCGATTCTTTTGAAAATCCAAGTAGTAAAAAGTCAACATTCATCCTACTTGGAGTGTACCTACTGTGACATTGTTGTAGAAAAACCCAAGTTCGCGATATAATAGATATTGAAGCTCCAATTAACATAGTTTCCACTAAGCTGGTGGCAAAGTTAACATTAAACCCCAATGTGGAACATAAAATGGTTTATAGGTCCACTGGAGCAGAAAACATGTTCTCTGTGGGAGCTTACAGCGCGCTTCCATTGCGGTTTGGACCAATTGTTGTTGCAGCTCTGGAGGTAGTGTTACCAAACAGCAATTATGACCTGCTGATTGGAATCACTTTTATATGACACTATGGTGCTGTTGTTGATATGTCTGAAGAGACCTTCAAAATTTTGGGTCAGCAGATCTAATTTACTTTACCTCAAGCGGAGTGCCAAAGGATCTGGTATACATGGGGCATATCAACTTGGTCTATATTGATGGGGTGATTCCAGTTCGATACCATCAACTTAAGAGCAAGACCCAGGCCCTTCCCAGAAGATATATGAATATCAAGGGCTACCACTCAGAGCTGCTAAAGCTATATCCATTCTCTCAGGACACCAAGTAATAATAAATACTGAGCTAGATGTGGACGTGCCAGCTGGGTTTTATGGGGAGACCATTGGGCCTTATCAGCAGTTGCAAATTGAGACCTACGTTGCTCCAGGCATTATTATCACAGGTCACGGGAAGATCAAGGTTTTGCTAGTGAACCTACAGCACAGACCCATGCAAATCTGGTGTCATCAAATAGTGGCGTTTTTACACTTGACCACAGTGGTGGAGGTCCTTCAGGTTCACGAGTTTGGGTCTCTGGACAAATTTGGTCTACCCCTCAAATCACCGCTTGGTGTAATGGCAGTGGTACCACGCAAAAACTTAGTCATGTATTGGAATCACAGAAAGGTCAGTTAATGGCTTTATTTGAAAAATACAAGGAGATTTTTGCTGTCGATGACCATGATTTAGGGTGTGAATGGGGAGTGGCCCATCAAATGGACATTGGGGATCATTCCCTCAATAGATCTCAGCCAATCTGAGGGTCAAGGGCAGCGGAAGAAGTAGTAAATGAAAAATCAAAAAGCTGCTTGAACAAGGGATGCTCAAACCATCAAAGAGTCCATGGGCTTTGCCTGTTCTGATTGTCAAAAAGAAGGACAGTACCAACTTGGTAGTAATAGACTATCAGAAGCTCAACAGCATATACAAAAAGGACTTATATCCCTTGCCGTGAAGTGACAATGCCTTGGATCAGTTGGGAGGAGCTCGTTAATTTTCAGAGATTTATTTAATATCCAGCTATTGTTAAATTGAGTTGAAATGACAGAACAAAGAAATGCACCATTTAATACGTCCAAGGGGCTTTTAGAACCAACTTGTATGCCTCAAGGGCTATATAATGCTCTGGCTACGTTTCAGCGGGCCATGGACACCATCCTTGGCGACATGAAGCTGCCATGTGTCCTCATGTACCTCAATGTATTGATGTCTTTTTGCTTACATTCTATGAGCATCTGACCCACCTGGAGGAGGTCTTCCACTGACTTGTGGAGGACAACATCAAGGTTAATTTTTGTAAATGTCATTTCTTTAAAGATTAGATGGAGTACCTAGGGTTTATAGTAGATTTGACTGGGCTGAAGCCTCAACCAGCCAAGGTGGAGCTAGCCGTAAAATGACTCCACCAAACATTAAGCGCAATATACAAGTTTTATAGAGATGGTTGGCTTTTACCACCACTTTATACCCAGCTTAAGTTGTATTGGAATTCCGCTGTTTGAGATGTTAAAAAAGGATGCCACATTTGAATGGATGGAATGCCATCAATACTCTTTCAATACACTTTAAAAAGCACTAATCAGTTCACCAGTGGTGCACTATTCAAATTTTGATAAAGAGTTAATAATTCAAACGGATGCTTTCCTTTCCGTCATTGGGGTAGTCCTATCCCAAAAAGACGATGAGGGGGTGAGCACCCCATAGCATACTGCAGTCAGAGCCTAAACAGCCATGAATGCAATTATACCATGATTAGCGGGAGTGCTTACTGGTAGTATATGCATATAGAAATTTAGGGTATATCTGCACATAGTGAAGTTCAAGGTCATAACAGATCATGCTTTGTTATTCTGGTTGCAGAACCTTAAGGAGCAGAAAGGGAGCTTAGCTCGATGGCTTTAAACCGAAGGCTTACAACTTTGAGATCCTCCACCAACCTGGGGAAAAACACCAGAATGCTGATTGCTTGTTGAGATTGCCAACCATTGTCATTACTGTGGATCTCAGTGACATTATGTACATTAAATGCTCCGCAGGACATATGACAATGAATGAGCTAAGTTATAAAAGCATTAAATGAAATGAGAGCAAATACCTTTTAACATAATGGTGAATTGTACAAGCGGATTTGAGAATCTATGGTAAACTTCCCATGGCTCAGCACGGCCTAGTATTATTATGATTGCGCATAGGGCATTCAGACATGGTGGCATGTGCAATATGATAAAACTGTTGTGGTCTTGGTATTACTGGGAAAGCATGAACTTTGATGTGCTCAAAACTATCTCCTGCTGTCACCAATGCTAAGTGGAAAAGCTGTTCTTGCAGAAGACCTTGTACTGGTTGGTGAAACTGCCTTTGCTTGGCACGCGGTTTCTCTTGATGTTGTTGGTCCTCTGCCAACAGTAGCTAACCAGTCCAAGTACATTATAGTGGCAATCAACCACTTGACCAGGTGGGTTGAGGCATGGGCAAAACACAATTTGGGGGCAATCACGGTGGCCAAGTTTGTGATGGAATGTATAATCCAGTGACACAGCTGTCCTCAGTTCATCCTTACTGACAATGGAACCAACTTCACTTCCCACATTCTTCTCAAGCTAAATGAGCTCATAACCATCCGTGGGGTTCTTACCACCCCATACCACCCTGAGTCCAATGGAATGGTTGAGAGGGTCAATGGGATCTTAGTGACCATCCTTTGTAAATTAGTAGCGAATTGACCTTTCAATTGGAGTTCCCTATTATCTAGTGCCGTCTTTGCTAACAACATTAGCCATCATTCTGCCACATGGAAGAGTCCCTTTAAATCACTGTACAGACGACACCCTGCCCTTCAAGCACTCTATATGCCTGTGTAGAAGATACCGGCGGAATGGATACCCAACGCTATTTGATGACCCTAGCCAACACATTAATCAAATTTCAAACTGAAATATACTCATTCTACTTTTAAAAAAGATTAAGAATTGAGCTGTCAATCAGGTATGAGTAGTGTTTTAGCTCAGTTAAAAGATGGGGACATGGTTCTATTCCATGACCAACATGGGTTTGGTTGAAGCATAAGCTGGCCAGAATCTGTATTGGTCCATAAAATTTCAATGAAAAAACGGGCGTAGACAGCTATACCATCAAGGACCCTACAAGTGGTCAGATCATTAACTGAATGCATGCAAAGTTCCTTCAGATATATAAAAAATATGAGATTTATTGTCCAGTCAAGGGGAGGGGGGGTAATTTTGCAATTCTGATATGAATGGATGATAAGGCTTAATTCATTACAGCGGAATGGTGAGAATCCTCTGATCCTGATTACAAAATGAGTATTTGAGCGCCTTAGGATGAGGTAATATAGGGTTGAAAAGTTATATTTGATTGCCTCAAAATTTGGCAATAAAGTAATATTGACAAACAATGAATAATAAGAGGTTGATGTATGATAGATAGTGAATGGATCTCCCAAATTAAGACGATTGTGAATTATACCTAGTAGCCTCTTTTGGAACCAATGAGATATGGCGGAACAAATTACTAAGAAAAATGGTCGGTATTGACCAAAGTCACTAAGATATCATTGAGATGAGCATATTGGAAGAGGAGGATTGTTAGTAGGTTAGAGCGAGCAGAACGGCGAGAATCTGCTGTATATATTAATTTAAATAAAAGAGTGCATTTGGGGCTATTGCTCCACATTTACTAAGTTTATTACTTTGGTTCAAGGATGACAATCATCATATCATAAGTCCTATTGCTTAGTGGGCTTAACCCTGTGCAAAACCCTTCAGCGTATCTCCAAGATACCGCCATTTTTATAGCACAGAGAATGTTGCAGAGCCAGCAATGGATTGTTCATAGGGCTGGTGGAACAGGAGCCCGTGGAGACTGCTAGGGAGGGGCATTTGCTTTTAAGAAATCTAATTTATAACAGGATGAAAAGATAGTCCATCCTCGCTCTACATGGGTTCAGAAAGTATATTTATTACATAGTGGATGATGGCTCAAGGTAAAAGCAAGGTTAAAATTTCATAATCATGAAGCGGATTGCTGAAAATGCACAAGGACCTACTAAATGGGAGGCCCAATTAAAGACCTCAAACTGTAATATAAAATCAGAGCTGTAAGCTTCCAAACCTTCTATCAGCTCCTTGTGTAGAAGTTCAAGGGAAAGGTGGGTGGACAAACCAGCAAACTGAACAACTTTAGTGGTGTCATCTGGAGGCCAGGTCAAGTTGATGGGAGAATATATGTCCTAGAATACCAGGGGCCCAGTTGCCATGGTTGCGGCATCAGCTTTGCAGGTGATGCTAATCAACTTACCCTTTTTAGGGGTGGAAGTCATTAAATACAGTGGGAGATATTAACAGCTGTGCATTTTGTCATTTCTATATCATGTATGGGATTAGTTTCCCATAATTGACTCAGGGATGATTTTATATTGCTTATGGGAGCGCCAGGTGGCTTCAAGGCACCACCTGGGAATGTGCAAGGTGGAAGGTAAGATCCTTGGGAGGTGTGTATTAACCTAAGGAGTTGAGTGAACTGGAAATATAGCTAAAACGCGTTTTCCCTCTAGGAGGTAATTATAGGAGGTGTTTTGCCACCACCCATATCGGAACAGCAGGCAATAAACCAAGAACATTATGATGGAAAGGTGTGTCAGTGGCTCTAAAGTTGTTTATATAAACTTTAGCTTTAATTAATTGCTTAAAGTGATAATGAGCAAAATTCAAAAATAATATAACTATTTAAGGTAAGATGACCAGGGGACAGACATAACCAAAAGAAATAAAGAAAGTAAACATCAACATGGGGACCATCTAGTACTAAAAAAAGTAAACATCAACATGAAACCTGAGCAGGGTCAGTCCATTAAAGAAAGTTTTCCCACCTCCAGATTGGGACTCAGATTTTTCTGATTATATATGGGTGAGTGTTGGGATTTTACCCTTTTAAGGTTAAGCCTTATCCTAGGGCAAACCTCAACACTTTCCTTATAGCCAAGTTCAGGGTATTAGGCTAAAAGCCTAATAGGTTCAATAAAACTTCACCAAAGGGTCCAGAACCTAATAGGATGATGTTCTATCTGATTTTGAGATAAAATAATTCTTTATGAATTTATCAGGTGCTTTGTAGCAACCTTGATATATATTCATTCATTTAGTATTATTGAATTGATATCTCTCCTATTAGATATCAGTTTATTAACTTTACCTATATTAATTATCCTTGACCCTATAAAAGATGCCCCAAATATTTCAATTAAGACATCAGATTGCTGGCAACCTATAATCTCATATATATTTATTTAATGTATAATATTTGAGAGCCATGGATTGGACTTTGTGAACCCTAAAGTAGCTAAACCATGTCCACTGGGCCTCAAAGTTATGCTACAAGCCTAGACCATCTGTCAAGGATCCCAAGTATGGACACTTAATCTAATTTTATTTCCCTATTTGGATTTACCCAAATCAGCCAACCCATCATTTGAACTAATATATTTATATGATATAGATGGAACTGGATTGCTCCAAATCCCATACTAATGTATTTGAACCCCTCCACACTATCCATTTTTGAGATTTACCTGTCACTTCTGGAGTCTAATTTAAAACTCCAAGAGTGAGGTTTTTATGTTATTAGACCTACTAACCGCCAATAGCTTCCTTCAGCTGGCACCCTGATTTATGTGCAAAGGACGGGAATCAAATCTTCAACATTCAGGTTAGTAGCCATACGCCCTAACAACTCGCCATCCACCCCCTAGTCATATATATTATATTTATTAATCATCTGAGGTAAGCCGACCAGGGGATGGACATTACCAAAATTAAAACTAAAACTAAAAATCTAAAAACTAACGTGACTAATTTGTTCAAAAAAAACGCCCAAATTAGCAGATTGAGTGAAACACTTCAAACAAAACAACCAACCAGGTGGGCAGCAGAAACCGCTTATCCCTCCATGGCGAAAGGGGAGGGGGGATCAGGGAGCTCATCTTTGGCAGCGTATTCTTCCTCCCACAGTAGAGTGCATGTCACGGCAGACAGTAAGGGTGTTGGGGCATCTGCAGCATGTGGTTCAATATCTCTAATAATTGGTAATTAATGGAAATTGCCAGCTAGGTAAATGGCACTGATATATTCATATTAAAGCTTTTCTCAGCTTTAAAGTGGGCATCTGAGAGTTTAAGAAATGTGACGATGTTGGTTTAGGTAATTTTAACTTTTGGGTTCTGTGCTATAGTTGCCACGTTCTGGATAGCATCATTAACGTTTTTGTGTAACTGGTTCACTGTGATTTTACTTTTTGGGGTAAGGGTTGAGGGGATAACAGGAGGTGGAATTCCTCCTGTGAGCATCGCCACTGATTTGGCAACTGCTTTACAAAGTGAATGACAATCTGGTGTTGCAGCTGCTTCAACTGCAAGCTGGCGATTGCTGCAAAGTGATTCCGCATTTGGATGTGGGGTATATAGTTGAGGGGGGTATTTGGCATCTCATTCTGCATAAATAAACCGCTCAATTTGCAGAGATGGTTCTTCAACGAGATTACCTGATTTATCAATTTCAGCCAATAACTCCCATAGGTTTTGCCAGAATTGAATTGGGGAATCAACATATGGTTGAGGTTTGGTTAATTCATTTGAGGAAGCATGGGATCAAACTGGGATCCAATATGATGCTTGATTGGAGGAATTATTTGTGGCATTGGGGAGAGGAGGAGGCTGATTGGTGGCTGCAGGTGCAGCTGCAGTTTCCAGTTTTGGGGATGGGGGAGGTAGGATTGTGCCCCATACCAGAACTTGAACAGGGTGGGCAGCAGATTGGAGGTTGGTGGACGAGTTGTACAATCCATTGGAAGTGACTAAGGAGGGGCACTTGCATTTCAAGTGGTCCAAATCAAAACATGACAGGCTGATCGTCCGCCCACCCATGACTTGGGCCAAAATGAATGGTTGGGT